>CAJDSM010016037.1:7500-70367 GCA_903981925.1 Ostrea lurida
TGATCGGAACAAATGGTGAACCTAGCTAACGGGAAAAAAAGGCAAACCCTAAGTGAAATTGAAAATCCGAAACGTGTCGACGTTCAAATATAACTGTGAGAGTATATTGTTCAATTTTGAAGGATATCAGCTAGTGGAGTAAAGCAGAGATTTTTTTCCCGGTTCTTTGTAAGACTAGTGAGGAATACGTAATGTTTTGTTCTGCTGAAATAAGGAAGAAGCCCGAGCAGGATAAAACAACACACTGGTGCAATTTGAGATTATTTTGGTTGTGTTTTCGTTTCCTGCTTCCGTAGTGAGGTCTATTCACTGCATAATTTGAAAGGCCGGGCATTAAGCCATAGATCACCGGGGAAGGCACGAACGCACGACCCGCGCGCGCATCATGATGGGCACAAGAAGCTAGACTCCATTGAATTTTGTTCGTAGGAAAGCTTCAGATTATGTATGATGCAAATGATGTGTGTTATGTCAGTGGTTTATGAAAGCACTTGCGCCAGGCGTCTCTAATATATGTAAACTGTGGTTATTTCGAGTATTACCCCAGCCTACTAGAACAAAAAGAAGAAAAATTCACTGACTGCTTATGATACATGCCTTTTACCCCGAAAATCTCCCCAGTCGTTAATCCGGTCCCTAATCTCTGGGAGATCGGCTACAGTACAGTCCGGAGAGAACCGGAGAGCGGGAGGTACTGTTGAAATATGTCGAGTTAGTATGGCCTTTGAGCAGGGAGGATCTTTATCTGGTCTTGCTCCCGAGCAGAATCGTGCCGAAAGCCTGCTGTGACACGGCGGCCTCGGTTTCTGCGGTCTCAATGCCGAAGAACCGCAGCGTCCATTCTAGGGAGTCGCCTCTTTACTGGGACAATGTCTATAGCAAGGGGTACGGAGGACCTATTCTGGCCCGGATACCCACTGCGTAAACGCCGAGGTAAACTCTCTAAAACTGTTTTGCTGCAATAGGACAACGCGATAGTCCACACCTGCGAAGTTGCAATGGATGCTGTAGGCCCGGGCTGTAGGTATGAATTTTAAAATACCCCATCCTGCCTATTCCTAGCAACTTCTTCCTATTTACAAACTTGAAAAAGGATACTAGTATTGTGGACGTTATTTCCGGTCTGACGAAGAAGTGAGGAGTGAGTCGTCGATGGAAAAGACCCTGACTTTTTCAGTTCTGGGCTGATGAAACATGAACACTATTGGTCTAAGTACATCACAATAGAGGCAAATACATCGAAAAAGAAGAGGTGGATCTCAACCGGAAATAAGTTAGGCTGGTTACTTATTGACTCGCCCTCGTATCTAGCACTGGAAAACATCACTTGACAGCGCGTGATATTGAGTCAAACTGATGCTCGAATGGTTCATCTAGACTTTAGGAACTTGTAATTTTCACCCCTATTTGTTGTGTCGCCTGCCTAGGGACGGCAAATTTTTTTTTCATTTTTATTGGCAATAAAATAGATGAGGGAGGTATTTTTTTTAATTTCAGAACTTGTCGGGGAAAAAAAAGTTATCTAAGTGAATCAAAAGCAATGAAGATTTTACTTTATTTGAGTCATTTGAGATCTGGACTGGAGACTGCAGAACACTTGTGTAAATTGTACATGTATATAATTGTCTTGAACTGATTCATTTTGAACACAGGCAATATTGATTGTTACATGTATATTGATTAGGTTCTGATGAACTATGATTAAAAAGTAAAGGTATTGATTTAGGGTACCTTAGAAAAGGGTACTAATTTAATTCAAACTACATTAATTAACTTTGGTTTTTGAAGATTAATAATAATGGTTGTGTTTGAAAATCTGAGGATCTATGATAGGTTCATAATCAAAGATTACATTGAGAATTCAATCTATTATTTCAGTCAGATAAATTGCTGATGTTACTTAGTTTAAGAGTTCATGTAATAAATAACAAACAAGCCAATCATTTTATTTTCTTTACGTTGAAATCAGAAACTGGGTTCGGATACCTTTAGTTCGTGTTACCACTTCTCTGCTGGTACTGATCCATTTTATTTTTTTTAAACGTCGCTGTATCAACCAGAAGTGTTGGGGTTTTTTAAATTACGGGTAGTATGGTATAACCTCTACCCACCGGTACTTATTTCAAACAAACGATGCTAAGAACTCGCGTACATGTATGTCAACTTGATGTTTATAGGCCTACCTTTATTGCATACGTCGTAGTTTCTACATAGTTTACAAATATTTTATTCCATATGTTTGTAAGGTGGTCCTCTGTTTTTCCGTAATACTTTCACACAACAATGCGTTGCACCTGAATACGGAGAGATATCTTCATCGTCAGCCATTGTGCACTATTCAAGTTAGAGTTATCGCCCGTTCCGGAAATTAAAAACACAAAGTTAGAGTTATCGCCCGTTCCGGAAATTAAAAACCAAGAAAGGTGAAAAACAATAAATGGTCACCAACAATCGGTATCAGATTTCAGTTTGACTGAAGTCATACCTTATCATATCGAAATTTAGCAACGATTTTTCAATGGTAGGCGACTGCATCGCTGAATCACTGACATTGATGTCAATATGGGCAATTAGCGGCACCCGGTCAAAATCGAAAGTAGCTCCGATTAGGACCTAGTTCGATCATCAACCATAGTAGATGCTTAGTTAACTTCCGAACCATCAATTGCGCATGTGTGGCTTGCTTCCGAACTCTTCAGAGCGCATGTCTGGTTACTAAAGTTCAACATTTTGTAAAGGTAGGTAGCTGTGTGGTAGACCAGACATGCGCAGTGACACCTCTTTCGTTTTGTGCAAAGGCAGTTTGATCGTACTATGGTTCATCTCTAGTTACTATAGTGATGATCGAACTAGGCCATGAAAGATTGCACCAAGTCAGGCATGGGCCTAGTTCGATCATCAACTATAGTAACTAGAGCTGAACCATAGTACGATCGAACTGTCTTTGTGCAAAACGGAAAGAGGTGTCACTGCGCATGTCTGGTCTACCACACAGCTACCTACGTTTACAAAATGTTGAACTTTAGTAACCAGACATGCGCACTGAAGGCACGGAAGCAAGCCACACCATGCGCAATTGATGGTTCGGAAGTTAACTAGACATCTACTTATGGTTGATGATCGAACTAGCCCTGATCATGCCGAGTGCAGACGATTTATTTGGACCTGATAGTAATACGGAACACAATCATTAATCTGGGTACATGTAGGAAGTTATATACCTTTACTGGCCCTTGATTAGGAAGTCACAAAGATTCAAAATGAATGCGGATTTATTTTTTTCCCAGATACGTAAGCGCATTACCGACTTTTTTATTTTATTGAAAATTCGATAAAATCGGCAATGCGGCAACCTCAAAACAGATGGCGCGTGGGCCTGAGAACCGTAATTTCAATTTTATTTGGCTAATTGCTTCACGTCTATGTTCAAAGTCAGGACAACATATGGATATCTGAAATATTTTTTGATCAGGGATTTTTAAGTTACCAACATTTTTTTTTTTTGTAATCACGGCACTGGGGCAAGGGTCATGAACACAGCGGCACCCACCCCCTTTTATATCTATTTTTAAAAAAATATCTAATCTGGGTAGAAGAACACAGCTATCTTTTCTTAAAAATGTACGTTAACTGAACAAGTAGTTGAAAACATTCATTAACGATGTGTTTCAACAGTGGGCAGGTCCCCATAATTGTCACTTTCCATTATCTACTTGCTAATTAACAGATCGGAATTTATTAACTGAAATTGATAAGAGGCAAATGGAAATAGTTTAAAATAATAAAACTGGCTATAAATGCATGGATTTGTTAGTTTAATTGATATAGGCATAATTATCAATGACCCATGTGGAATAAGATCGAGTTTCAAATCTGCAATATTCTTTTGATTTTCTTTAAAAATTTGGGTTTTTCCGGTTCATTATCTCTGCAACCGTTCAACACAAATCAACTCAATTTGATATATGAATACATCACAGGAATATGCAGGTCAAGTTCGAAGTTGGTCATGGTCCGATGATTTTTGACAGAGTTAGCCCTCTTTAACTTAGAAAAAAATCAGAAATTTTTCGTTTCCGTTCATTATCTCTGCAACGGTTCAACAATCAAAACTCCAATTTGATATATGGATACATCACAGGAATAGTTATCTTTTAATGCATTTCTCAACTAATTCTTGTTGAAAAATCATGAAATTTCTTTATGAGATATCGCATAACAACTTTGTTTTAATGAGTATTTTTACATGGCAGCTTCAAAGTGAACCGAATCTATAATGAGGAGTACCCTAACGTTTGAAGTAAATATAACAGCTTGGGAAAAATCAACAATTAAAATTAAAGAAGTAATAATTATACTATGCCATACCCTTGTAATTATCTTTTAATGCATTTCTTCAAATAATTCTTGGTGAAAAAAGTCATGAATTTCGTAGTTAAGAAATTTCATAACGGCTTTCTGCACAGCATTTTTAAAGGGAATTGAGACAAAAATGAGGAATACCCGTATGTCTGCAGTCACTTGGCAGAAATCAAACAATTAAACGTAAATCTACCAATGTATATAATTGATAATTACACTACTCCAGCTGAAAACCCAAGCCAATGCGATCCCTACCAAGTCCTAGCTTTTTTGTTGCTATAATTTTATACTTTACTGGTACATTAAAGAGAGGATGACTTCACAGAAACCTGAAATAAAAATTGTAAGCATTTATGCTATGAGGGGCAAGTTGACTTAGGATTGGGGCGAATTGACCTGAAGAGGGATGAGTTGTCCTGAAATGGGGGCGAGTTATCTTGAAGTAGGACAAGTTGTCTTGGGGGTGAAGTTGGGCCGAGTTGTCTTGAGGGCAAATTGTCTTAGGGGTAAGTTGTCATGATACCTTAGATAAAGGTAGTGAAATGTAAAATATTTTTTATACTCCCAGAATCGAAGATTGGGGGAGGGGGTGGTCATGTAGTTTTTGGCCTGTCAGTCTCATCTGCCATTCTGTCTTTCTGTGGCAAAAACCAGTGACAACCTTGGTCATATCTTTTACATCATAAGAGGCAGACTTGTGTATTCCTTGTGACAAGACCAGAGTTTTTGACCTGGTGACCTTTGACCTATTGTTAGAAAATTCTGATATAAGTTATATCATATGCATTTCTTGTGTACCTGATTTGTTGACCTTGTGACCTTGAATTTGACCTCTGAAGAAAGGTCAGCAAATTAAAAATGGCTTCCCATTCTCAGTATTGCTACAAAAGTTCCAACTACAATGTCTTAAAGTTCCACTTTGTTGTAATTCAGGGCCAACAGTGTTTCACAAACATGTCTTCTTTAAAAATTTACAGAAAATTTAGGGTTTTTTTTAATGTATTGTTGATTGTCATTTTTGTATTGGTAGGGGCTGATTGATTTTGAGAAAGAAAAAGTGAAACTGGAGACCAAGAAAGAAAAGCTAGGAAGTCAACTGTCCAAACTGCAGGAGGCCACTGCTGTACCGGGATACGAGGAGAAGGTTCCAGAAAAAGTCAGAACGCAAAACACGGAGAAGGTACGACAAAGAGGCTTAATGTTAAGAACGTTGCGATTGGGGAGGGAGAAAATCTGGTGATATTTGCAATTCTACTTTGTATTAGGATACATGTATAAGGTGCTTTTTTTGGTTGATATTTTCAGATGAGTGAAATCAATATTGAAATGGAAAAGATCACAGATGCTTTAGCAACAATATCGAAACTGCAATAGGAGAATCTAAATGACTGTGTCAACCTGACGTTTTTATTGGTGATCACCGTATTTCCTTTATTCCGCTATTTATTGTACTTGGTGTGGACATATACAAACATGAGGCAAAGCATTGCAACTTGAGAAGTGAATGATTGGGCAGTTATAATGTAACTTGAGCTGTCCTTGTAGAGTTTGTGATAATAAATGTCTGGAATTGTATTTGCTCTGTCAGTAATTTGCAATTAGTTCACCAGGTGATGGACGAAGCTTTAATTCTGCTCCCTCCAGATCAGGGATTTCTCAATCATACACCATCAACAAAAAAACCACAGCAACTAAATCTCTGTCATAGTGGGAGATGCTGCAGTGAAATTGGATCAGAGTATTAGATCTTTGGGGTTAGGAAGCCTCAGGCATGCCAAGGCTGTTGTTCTGATCTGTCAAATGGCCCATGTGGCAGGAGTTTAAATTATAAAGTTATACTGATTGTGTTACATTTATACTGCTTGATATTCATAACCTCAAGACAAGCTGAATTTTAATAGTTGTGTAAAACTCGACTTGCCAAGCCTAGCTACATGTATGTGATCTAAAGGACAGCTCGTGAGGGACCGGTCAGGTGTGGTACATATAGTTCTCAATCATCATGTTCGTGATTCAACAGTTAAAAGAAAATAAGAGATTCCTCACAGTAATAAAAGCAATAGGGAATTAATGACTAACAAAACTGTTTTAATTGTCTGTAATTGTTATACCCCTACTAAACAGTCCCGACAATATTCCTTACGAAAAAAAGTCCAACACCATGACTGTTGGACTGTCAGGGCCGGGGAACTGTTAAGATATACTGCTATTTTTTTTCGGGGGTGGTGGGGGGTGTTGACCTGTGTACACTTGCTGCTTCTATAAATAAAACTACTGGGCTATATACTATTTTGTGTGATATGATGATTTCCAACAGTCTTGCATCATTGTCGCTGATACCCCCAGATTTTTTAATAACGAGAAGCTTTTACCCAACGATAGGCGGTGTCATGTCGATTTCAATAGCTTTCATTGCTTACGTTATAAAAGCTTATGACATGTAATAGAAAACTGCTTTACGAACAATCCTCTCATTAAATGATAACCTCATATGTTCTGTATAACTGCTAGTACATCCAGTAAATGGATAAATATAGAAATGAGATAATATTAGGAAATCTGAGAGTAATTGTAAATGGAAAAAGGAATGAAGCGGACGTTCTTCCTGCAACAGAGACAAACAAATTGGATAATATTTCCATGACTGTATTCTGTTCTGAGCATTTAGTTACCTAAGATTACATAAATAGAGTCCTGCAAATTCCCCCGGGACTTGGAATTATCCATAGTTTGTGGATATGAAAACAGTGATTTTTTTCATCCCCATTCATCTGATGATTATAAAATGCATGGTTATACTGTCTTGAATTTAAAAAACGTGATAGTGGCTGAGGTTAAAAAAGGGGGGGGGGGTGCTAGCTCTGGTATCAATAACTACATGACACTTCGCTTCATTGAGTGAGCAAACTTTTGAACGACAGTATATGTATTGTTGATGTCAAGAAAAACCTTAAACAACCAAGTGTACTTGCTCAGTTGCTCCCCAAAAGACTGAGCCCCTGCTAATGTATAGAATTGCTGCCCCAAAAGGCTGAATGGCTGCCCTTAAAGGCCGAGTCCCTGCTAATGTATGGAAAGCCATTGCTGCCCCCAAAAGGCTGAGCCCCTGCTAATGTATGGTACGCCACTGTTGCCCCAAAAGGCTGAGTCCCTGCTAATGTATGGAAAGCCATTGCTGCCCCAAAAGGCCGAGTCCCTGCTAATGTACGGAAAGCCATTGCTGCCTTATGTGTGAGTGTTTCGTGATAAGGTGGTGCTCTTTTGTGATGTGCTGTGTTACTTTCATCAGGTGGTGCTTTTTGGTTATATGTTGTGGTTCTTTGAGTAATACTTTTGCATTATATGCTGACAGTGCTGTGGTTCTTTGGCCTCGTGATCGGGAGGTCGAACCGGCCGCGTCAAACCTAAGACGGTGTTTGCTTCTTCGCCAAGAGCTCGGCATTTAGAAGTGAGAATCACGGGTCTTTCGGACATGCCCTTAAAAACGGAGGTCCCGTGTCGCAGTAGGTGTGGCACGTAAAAGAACCCTCACTGCTAAAAGCCATAGCCCTTCACTGGCAATGGTGACGTCCTAATATGAGTGAAATATTCTCAATGGGATGAAAAATAAACAAATAATCAATCAATCATAATCTTTTTATAAATGTTCAGATGCGATATGGTGATACTTTATTACATGCTGTGGTCTTGTCATGATAAAGGTGCTCTTTTACATGCATGCTGGTGTTATTTCTGTACAAGATGGTGGTTTTATAACAAACGGAGATTTTTAGCTCACCTGAGCCGAAGGCTGAGGCTCAAGTGAGCTTTTCTGATCAAAATTTGTCCGTTGTCTGCCGTCGTAAACTTTTAACATTTTCAACTTCTTCTCAGAACCGCTGGGCCAAATTCAACCAAACTTGGTACACATCATCCTTGGGTAAAGGGGCTTAAATTTTGTTCAAATGAAGGACCAGGCCCTCGTCAAAGGGGAGATAATCACGAAAATGCAAAAATAGGGTGGTGTCATTTAAAAATCTTCTTCTCAATAACCACTGGGCCAGAAAAGCTGAAATTTATATGGAAGCTTCCTGATATAGTGGAGATTGAAGTTTATTCAATCATGACCCCCGGGGTACGATGGGGCCACAATAGGGGATCAAAGTTTGACATGTGATTATAGAGGAAAAATCTTTTAAAAAATCTTCTCAGAACCACTGGGCCAGGAAAGCTGAAATTTATATGGAAGCTTCCTGATATAGAGGAGATTCAAGTTTGTTCAAATCATGACCCCTGGGGGTAAGATGGGGCCACAATAGGGGATCAAAGTTTTACATGCAGATATATAGGGAAATCTTTAAAAATCTTCTCAACAGAACCACTGGGCCAGGAAAGCTGAAATTTATATGGAAGCTTCCTGATATAGAGGATATTCAAGTTTGTTCAAATCATGCCCCCTGGGGTACTATGTGGCCCCAATAGGGGATCAAAGTTTTACATATGATTATATAGGGAAATCTTTAAAAATCTTCTCAAGAACCACTGGACCAGGAAATCTGAAATATATATAGGAAGCTTCCTGATATAGAGGAGATTCAAGTTTGTTCAAATCATGACCCCGGGGTATGATGGGGCCACAATAGGGGATCAAAGTAGGGAAAATCTTTAAAAATCTCTTCTCAAGAATCACTGGACCAGGAAGCTGAAATTTATATGAAATCTTCCTGATATAGTGGAGATTCAAGTTTGTTCAAATCATGACCCTCGGGGGTATGATGAGGCCAAAGTTTTACATGCAGATATATGAGAAAATTCTTTAAAAATCTTTTTCATTGAACCAGAAGAGTGGATGTTTATCTGAAAGCTTCCTGATATGGAGTAGATTTAAGTTGGTTCAGATAATGCCTCCACCCGACATAGGTTAGATTTAGTTTTACAGTGGTACATTCTAAATCCCAAACTACTGCTCTTCTTAGTGAAGCAGCTGTGTCTCAGGTGAGCGATGTGGCCATGGGCCTCTTGTTCACATTGCAGTGGTAAAATTAGAATTTATATCAAAATTAAAGGATTATCTCCTCAGGCATAGCTCTGATCCTTCGAAGTATTTGGCTCCAGTCTTTGGCACTACATTGTTCACCTTTTTTTTTAAGTTTTAACTTCATGTTTCGGATTTCCATCATTTCGGTTAGAGCATCACTGAGAGACATAATTTGTCGAAATGCGCATCTGGTGCATCAAAATTGGTACCGTATATGATTTATATTATGACCCCGGGTCGAGGCCTCTGCTGGTGGACTGTTGGTCCTCTAGGGTCACTACAGCCCAGTTGCTATGTACTATGTTACTAGCAATACGGATATGTATTTAATTGCAGTCACAGTGGTAAAATTAGAATTTATATCAAAATTAAGGATTATCTCCCTCAGGCATAGCTCTGATCCTTCGAAGTATTTGGTCCAGTCTTTGGCACTACATTGTTCACTTTTTTTTTTAAAGTTTTAACTTCATGTTTCGGATTTCCAACATTTTGGTTAGAGCATCACTGAAGAGACATAATTTGTCGAAATGCGCATCTGGTGCATCAAAATTGGTACCGTATATGATTTATATTGAGCTGGGGAGGTGATCACTCGGAACCTTTTACATATCCAAGGTCATTTTGCGAAATGTCGGTTGCGATAGAATAAGCGATGATGAAAATGATTAAAAAGGTTTGTTAAAATGTGATTAATGAATACTTACGTTGAAATTTATTTTGAAATTAAACTCACAAATAACGAGTTAAGGCCTTGTCACACAGTCACTACGTACCGGGTACAATTTGCGCATATTCGTATTCCACGGATGAAATGGTCATATGTGTGGAAAAAGTAAGAAAAGTTGTGGTCTTTACGTGGAATTTTGAAATGTAACACGAATGAATTACGTTAAAACCCCGGACGAAGTACGAATAAACCACGCAAAGAACACGTAAATATAAATTGGCGAGGTAAACAATGTGTTACATGTAATTATAGTCCCAAAAAACATATATACAAAATCGAGTGTAGGGCAACACGGCCCTCCGACAAAAGCGAAGGCAGGATCAGGTGGCATGGAGGAATAAGCATCCTCTGCGAAAACGATCACTTGCTCTTCATTGCGTTTTACTACAACTGAGATAAACTGATTGTGAGCTTAACCCAGGTCCATCCAAGTATCTNGCTCTTCATTGCGTTTTACTACAACTGAGATCTTAACCCAGGTCCATCCAAGTATCCGTGTCAGATATGTCACAAGGCATGTAGGTGGGACCAGCGTGGCATCGCTTGTGACAACTGCGACCAGTGGTACAGTGTAGACAGCTTAGAAATGCTTAGTCAGGTCTAGATCGTTTTCGCAACGCTTCGCTAGTAGTTTAGCACCATGTACAGAGAGTTTGAGATGGAACAATGAGACACCGTTAATGTTTCCTATATTTTCATGGGGATGGGCGACATTCCAATCGAAGAAGTGGCAACAAAGAGCCACAGTATCGCTAACATCGTCAGTAGAAGTGTCAGTGCTTACATTTGGCAATACCGGAAGTGACAGGTGAGCGTACTTTCCCTAGTGCTGAAATAGGGATTTAAGTTTTCATGATGAATAGACTTTATCTGTGTCAGTCAATAGGTTCATGTACCTGGAATCATGTTGAAGTGTTGAAACCCTGGTGTCAGCTGTTTTGCTACATCACTGTTTGAGTCCTTCACCATTGATACGCTAACCCTGGTGTCAGCTGGATGTTGTTTATTTAGACTGCAAAACTTTGCTACATCACTGTTTGAGTCCTTCACCATTGATGCATCCAACATTTATGACAGCTTGAATACGAGCATAAGTAGTACAGGAGGGTCGCCGTTGCACACACCCTCACCCAAAAGAGGCCCAGGCGCCACAGCAAAACCGCCACAACATAAATTCCGTATCATCTCACTGAACTTGCAATGCAGAAGTGCGAAGAATGCAAGCTTCATGAATCTCATGTACTCAGCAGACCCAGATATTGTACATAGATACTGAAACATAGTTGCAGCCAGATGATCATGATTGTGAATTCCTGCCACCAGTTAATGTAAGGCTAGGGGGGTCCGCCAGGATGGTTATGGAGGTTATCATAACAAAGGCCAACTTACCGTGTGATGAATTCCACGTCTTAAAATCATCTGAGACAGTTGCAATATCAATCAAGAGAGGGGCACACCCACCACTGAACATAGCAGGACTATACAGACCACTCAGGAGGAAGCAGGCCGTATTTGTGAAGAGCTATACGGCCTTATCCAAACCTAAGCTCCTCTTTGTGGCTGAACGCGTACGAAAACATCAACGTACTGGATATTTCATGGTCAACCAACTTCATTATTGAGAATAGAAATCCCTTAGGAGTGAACAACACCTTCATGGACTTCTTTGCTGACACCGGCCTACTGCAGATGGTACGTGGGGTTCTTAACAAGGAATAACTCAACTATCGACCTGTTTCTCACGAACCGAACCTCACTAGTGAATCGTCTGAAGCCACTTGCAGGTATCAGCAACCACGAGGCATTATTTATTGACAGTGATGTTCAGGTTAAACTCCAGCGACCCACTAGTCGAAAGTTGTACCTGTGGAATAGAGCCGACTTGAAAGGACTCAGTGACTGCATGGCCACCTTCAGTCAGTCATTCACACCAAGTCATGACACCACATACCAAGTCGAGGATCTCTGGACCAGCTTTAAGAGCAACTGCCTTGATTGTACCATCGGAGATGATATCACAGCGATTCAACCAGCCCTGGATCATACGAGACCTTAAACGGTTGTCTAAGAGAAAGGATCGTGCTCATAAACCATTTTTTTTGTTTTATATTGAATATATATTTTATTGCCCATGCTTGACAAGCACATTAGAGCTCTACTTGAAATATATTGCGCAATACTAATGATCGTATTGTATGGTATTGCATACTCGCCGAATATAACTTTATGGCCAAGTCTTGAACACGGTTGGCTCTTTAAAGTATTTTGGTCAGACTTTTCACAAGAACCTTAAAGGGGCATGGGCACGTTTTGAACTAAAAATGTTCAAATAGATTGCCAATTTTGATATTTAATTGCTTTATCAAGTTACCACTGTTATCAGCAAAATTTGAAAGTCAGTTGTTGAGTTACAAGTAAGATATGAGCTCAGAAATCTTCGCTATGTAAACAAGGCTCGAGCCTTGTTTTATGTTTACGAAAAGATTGCCTCGTAGAAAATATTATGTTTAAAACAATGTGAGATGTAAGAAACACTAGACACTGTTTAATTGTGTTTAGAATGAACTTCTAACGTTAATTTGAAAAAAATAAATGAAAAGTTTAGTAACATATTCAATATATGTAAGCAAATCATGGCCTCGGGTCTTGTTTACATAACAAAGAACTAAAAGTGCCGTACATCACTTGTAAATCAATATATGACGTTAAAAGTTTTCCTGACTATTAGAAATACCTTAGTCAAGCATTGTGTACAATAAAATTGGCAATCTAAAATTTGAACATTTTTTGTTCAGAACGTGTCCATGCCCCTTTAACTGCGCATATAGGTATAAAGATCATCGAGAAGATGAATTCCACTCTGGCCTTCCTCAGCAGAGACATCAGCCGATGCCCAACCACTATTAAGGCACAGTGCTACTCCACTCTGGAGCGACCTACCATCAAATATGCCTCCAGTGTGTGAAGCCCAGTCAAGATAGAGAGCATCAACAAACTCGAGACTGTACAGTGTAGGGCAGCCAGATTCGACAGTGGAGATTACCAGCGCACAAGCAGTGTAGCATCTATGCTACAACAACTCTAGTGGCAGTAACTCCGTCGGGAAAGGGCCCAAGTTATAAAACGAAAAAGCGTATGATAAAAAAGTACCCATTAACCATCCCCCCAAAAAGCATAGCATATACCGAAAAAGCATTTCCTTATGAAAGAACCACAAAATAACGAAAAAACACCACCTTATCATGAAAGAACCAAAGCATATAATAGAATGGCACTACTTCATCATGAAAGATCTACAGTGGATCATGAAAGAACCATTTAGCATATGATAAAAAGGCACCACCTTATCATTTAAACACACCCATACAAGACTTGCAAATGGCGTTTCATAGTAGTGACAAAATTTGCGTGTTTTGTATCAGTAGCAATGATTTTGAAAAATTCTTGGGAATAATAAACAAACTTAATTATAATATATATATAATTATATATATATACAATATTATATACGCTTAGGTTCCGATCAATCAGACGAGCAGCCCGCTGACTCCCCTGTAATGGTTGTGTGCAATAGCTGGTGATTAAATCGGCAGCATTCAAACAAATGAGACTTATATTCGGCCAGTGGCCTCCATACTCGCAATGATCTATGGGTCCTGGCCTGTTTGGCCGTGATTTAGAGTGACGTGCCCTCGTACACAAAATTAGTCAGTCTTTAAAAGACGTTTTTTCGTTGACGTCAAGCTACTATAGTGTGTCGGACACTCCTCCAAGAATGGATTGTGGTACCTAACTGCAAATTATTTAGAAATTGTAGTGGTGTGCCCTCTCAGTAATGTGCGTCCGTAACGCCAGATAAACGGCCAGCTTTGCCGAAACCTTGATTTGTGTTAGATACACGTGTACATGTAACTGTTGAAATTGTATCCTGTGGCAGCGTTTTATATACTTATCAAATGAATTCAAATGTGTTATTGGGTTTTAGCATATCTTATACAATTTACGCTTTTGTTGCTGTGATTAGGTTAGAACATAAGTTGGGCAGTTCGCTCATGAACTGCGAAGGCATAATCAAGGGATGTATAAACCCAATGACACATCAAATTATTTCCTTGAAAAATCATCTTTCACCTGATAAATACTTTTTTATGTGTTTTAAGATTTAAAAAAAAGCATTTGACGTCCATGATGTCACAATTCTACAAACGAAATAAAGATTATTACGTGTACAGCACACAGAAGCTTACTCTGGTTGGATAGAACTATGAGTATTATATTCCAAATTGAGTTACTTCCCTTTTATGAATGTTATACTGTTTCGCATATGTATCAACATTAATTACGTATAGTCGTGGGTTTTTCTATAATAAGACATTTACTGAATACTTCTGGTATAATGCCTCAGACAGAGAACCCTCTTTTCACTCTGTGCGAGGTATTATAAGTATTCAGTATATGGTTTATTTTTTTTATTCAGTAGCGTATTCATATGATGGCAATTTGAGTGCATGTGTTTGGATACTTGCAGAAGCGTGGACAGTCGAGTGTTGAATGTGTGTTCTTAAGACAGACTTGTATATATGCAATGGTTCACAATTTCCTATCTATCATTGTCCAATGATAGAGTTGAACTCCTGACTGGAGTGGTGATAAATTCTAATTTAAGGTCATTAAAAAACCAAGAAGATTCCTCGATCATTTAGAATATAACAGGTTATTCCTATATAAAGGAAGGTAGATGTCAACTCCTGTGAGGTCAGCTGGGACAATAGGATGTGCTCCTTATGATCTTGTAGCCATCTAGGGGTGTCGCTGACGTCATTTCTTCTGACAATGAAATCCACTCCCTGGTTCACAGACTATATAAATCAGTGTATAGATATCAAATCTAGTATATTTTCTGACTATTGATGGTTTTGTTTACATTTACCTCAGTTAAATATTCCACATTTTATAATTTCGATGTCATCGATTTCTGAAGTTGGCAGTAGTTCAAATCAAGCTAAATATAACACTATTCCCTTCTCTACGAGAATTATATATATACGGCATATACTCAATAATCTGGACAGGCTGAAGTCATTCGAATCACCAAGTCCAAGGACTTCACCAGGATGAATACGCGCTAAAGCTGTCAGATAATGTGGATATTTCTGGCACGAAAGGTGCATGTAAAGTGTTTGGAAGCTAGACCAATACATACAATTGTAAACCAAAATGTAGTCTAGTAAATAAGCATGCGAAACCGGTAAACAGGGATTTAAACTAGCAATAAAATGGAAAATATGGCTGTAGAATTAGGATCAAGGTCAAACGAGCAGATGAAGCTCTGATAAATATCCAATTATTTATGTGCAAAACTCATTTCATCAGTTTTCTGTGATTCTATAATGACTTATTTTACCCTCTACCTTAGACATGATTATTACGGATTTCTGGGGTTGGTCCAAATTGTTGAATTTGTTATTCTCAAAAAATGTTTATATTTATCCTTTATTATAGTGTACAGTAACGAGAGAATCTCACCACCAAGTTAAAATTTGCTCAGATTAACATACATGTAATTATATACATAAAAAAATACATAAATATGGGAAGTTGACAATGGAGAAACTGAAATCGTCCCGTTTGTCATAAAGTTGTTAGTTTGCCGTTAATGTCTATGTTCAATAAAATATCCATGTACGAAGCAGATATGGATGACTAGCGTCTTTTATGTATGTCCGCATGATCTGGACTCAGTTGTTGGTGGAGAGAAAGTAAGCGAAGATCGTTTTAAGGTTGACATTGATTTGTTTGATTATAAAGAGGAGATTGATAACAAGGTGATGGGACCTTTCCCAAATACACAAAGACGTAAACGCAGTCATGGACATCGTTCATATAAATGACTAAACAAACACGATATCACTTTTCATTTACTTTTGACTAACGTCAACCAACAATTAGGTCCGTATCACATTCGCACAAAACTTTACTCTGTTCCATTGAGAGTTTTGAACAAGTTATTAGAAGATGCTAATCCACACTTGGATTCTTCAACACCAGAATATAGACTGAATACTATGACAATGGATGTTGCCCATCACAGGTTGTTTTTTTTTAAACCCCCGCGGATTAAGGATAGTAATCCTTCCCAATCTTGCCGCCGGTTCGGGCGGTTCCCTAAACTGAAATTTACTAACAAAGGAATAGATGCCGTAAACATATAAGCAGCATTCTTCGTCATAAAAAAGTCGTGTATTCCATCATATTTCAAATTCAAGTCTACGTCCTGCATTTCATACAAATATACTTCCACTATTGCATCCAAACTTTTTAATTACAAGCAAACTCTACAGTGCCTAGATATTAACAATATTATACTTAATCCACCCAAATGTTCTTGTTCTTCGTCTTCTTTCAACTATGGTCAAGCTGGAAATGATATTACTGGTGATGTTAATACAGTTGACAATGAGGACCTGGGATCACTGATTTTAAAAGGTCCTAAATTCAGAGAACCTCGGTCATTCAATTGGCGACAAATCTTGATCTCCATTATGAATTTTGTTGAAGATTATGCCAGAGGATGGACCAAGTATGAAAGAGAAGAACTTGATACCTTGTCAGAATGGATAAAAATAGAAGAAGAATGTTAAGTTCCCGTATTAGACAAATTCAAACAACAGTACGTACCGTTTATCCTTCTGTGTTCCTTAAACCTAAAGTGATCAAAGAATTAGATTTACATGAGGGATATGATTTGGTCTTGGTAAGGCTCATTATTAGAACTGCATTTTAAATGAACTTGAATATTAAATACATTGGTATCTGTGGAAATCATTTTAATCGTGGGGCCAATGTTCGTGGTAACCAATTTTTGCTGGTTCGTGGGACGTAATTTTATGGTAATTTGATAAATAATCGAACGACATAAATATTTATAAAGATTAAAGGAAAATAAAACATGTTCGTGGGGACGTAAATCCGTGGCAAGAGTGACCCACGAAATCCACGAACATTGGTCCCCCACGAACAAGAAACTAGATTCTCACAGCTACTCCGTATTTTGCACTCCAACTGCTCTTTTAAAATATAAAATTATTCAAAATCATGTTTCAGTTTCAAACACATTTTAATATCCCAGTCAATGGGACGGACGGATATGAATTACCGTACCTACCCGGTATACTGGACTCCAAAACTTCACAAAAACCTAAATATAACAAAGATACATTGCTGGATCTAGTAAATGTTCCATCGAGTCCCTGCTTTACTCCTCATGAAAATATTGACAGCTGTAAAGAGCAACAATATATGCCAAAAGTGGTTTAAATCAAATTTGGGTTCTGAAAAACTCTAAAGAACTTCTATTAAATTTGAAATTCCACAACTTTTCTCATCTTAACAACATCAAAATGTATTACTTTTCAACAATTTACACGGCCATTCTGCATGATAAATTAACGACAAGACTTTTTAACAATATAGACAGTTGCTTCTTCAACAAAAATGGAAAAAAGAAATATTCATATCTAACTACTTGAACTTTATGACGATTTCAGCTTCTCCATCGTCAACTTCCCATATCTATGTAGCAAATATTCCATCATCACCTGAATATGGTGTGTATGTCTCTCAACTTATTCGATACGAAAGAGCTTGTTCTGCGTATGATCAGTTTTTTAATCGAGGCAGGCTACTTACAAAACAGTTGTTGTTGCAGGGGTTTCAACAGTCACGTTTAAAGGCAGCATTTCGTAAATTCTATGGTCGTTACAAAAATTTAGTTTACCGGTATGACCTACCATTGAGTCAAATGCTGGTCTGATGTGTTTCTAGCCATTGTTAAGCCGTTTTCCACATACTGATTTGACTACGGATTGCTCCGTTTACCTGATCAAGACTATGAGCTCACGGCGGGTGTGACCGGTAAACAGGGGATGCTTACTCCTCCTAGGCACCTGATCCCACCTCTGGTGTGCCCAGGGGTCCGTTTTCCCAACTCTTGTTTTTGTATTATATTTTGGGACTTACGGAGATGATTACTGTTCGTTATCTTTGTCTTTACATCTAGTTATCAGCCATTATAAAAATTATTTTGTTAAACTCCTTTCTGATTCTACATTCAAATACTCTGAAGTTGATATTAAAGCAATGCTGGAGTTGGTCATTAACACTATCTTTGTAGTTTTTGGCGATCAGGTATTCTGTTGGAATTCCCATGGGTACTAATTGTGCTCCTTTGTTAGCTGACTTGTATTTATATTCTTATGAGGCAGAATTTATTCAAAAGCTTCTACATGAAAGAAAAAATATATTTATGTTCCATAGTTAATATGAACGTGCCAGGTAGCCTTTGCTTGTTACTTGATAAAGGCAGTGAAAACAGGACAGCAATGTGAATTGAAAAAATGTCATTTATTATGTAAATGACGAAGTTATATAACAGAAAACATGCGGGGATCAGATGGGCTCAAAAAACCAAAATATAAAGAACATATCTACATGTATCACATAGGTGTGAATAATTTTCATTCATGTGTCGATTCGATATATCCCAGCGAACTAGAAAATTAAGACATTACAGNGAACATAGACATTAAAGGCAAACTAACAGCTGAACTTTATGACAAACGGGTCAATTTCAGCTTTTCCATCACCAACTTCCCATATTTATGTAGCAACATTCTATCATTACCTGCATATGGTGTGTATGTCTCTCAACTTATTCGTTACACAAGAGCTTGTTCTGTGTATGATCAGTTTTTGAATCGAGACAGGCTACTTACAAACAAGTTGTTGATGCAGGGGTTTCAACAATCACGTTTAAAGACAGCTTTTCGCAAAATCTATGGTCGTTATAATAACGATTAAGTTTGCCAGTATGGTCTGCCATTGGGTTAAATGCTGTCTGCTATGTTTCATAGCAAATGTTAAGCCGTTTTTATACACTGAATTTGACTACGGATTACTCCGTTTTCCTGACCAAGATAATGGGCTTACAGCTGGTGTGACCGGTCGACAGGGGATACTTACTCCTCCTTGGCAGCTGATCCCACCTCTGGTGTATCCAGGGGTTCGTGTGTGCCCAACTCTTGTTTTGTATTCTGTTTGGGACTTGCGAGATTGATCACTGTTCATTTTATTTGCCCTTTCATAATGGTGGAAATTAAGTCTGCGAGATTTGTACTAAAGTTTGCAAAGATTTTCTTTGTTTTGGCTTTAGAATTTGCAAGGTATGTTTTCCAACAGACGAGGACGATTTGAATACGGGACATCATATGTAGATACATTCTGTAACTTGTAAGTACAAGATTTTCGGATATCCCAATTCATGGAAATATTTTGCTTCTTTCGCGTCATATCTTATTCTGAAATATGAAAGCAAAACTGACAAATGCATTATGAAAAGGATCACGATAAAATTCATGATTAGAAGCTCAAAGATCAATTTTAAGGCCTGACGATACAGTCAAAATCATGGAGCATAGTCCTGGCGGGATGTCAGATCATAGCCCTCGTGTGACACATCGCAAAGTAGACCTGTGCGATATTTTGTGAATTACATGTGAAAAAGGGGTGATATACTCATAAAATTATCAATATTCACGCTCTAGACCAATTGTGAAGAGCATACGAAGTGTTTAAGGCAACTTCAAGTTTCGAAATAAGATGACGAATTTTGTTGATCATGATACATCTAATATGAGAAATCGATTTCATGCTCACTGATACCGCGCTTGCTCCGCTTCGTAGCCGAGTCCTCGTGACCCACAGTGATACCCTTTGGTTGTGACGTATTATACAGTGTTTATTAAAGGTAGAAATCAAATATAAAGGATAACCCTTAATTTTGAGGTTAAATGTCAAGGCTACAGATATTTCATAGCCATTAGGCTTGAAAGTTCTGTTCCGTGTGGATCCGGGTTTAAATAGGTCCTCAGTACCCCTTGCTTGTCAAAAGAGGCGACTAAATAGAGCGGTCCTTCGGATGAGACCGCGAAAACCGAGGCCCCGTGTCACAGCAGGTGTGACACGATCAAGATCCCTCCCTGCTCAAAGGCCATAAGCGGCTAGCATAGGCCTACATTTGCAGTGCTTCACATCAATGGTGACGTCTCCATATGCAGAAGTGAAAAATTCTCAATCGGGACGTTAAACAATATAAGATCAATCAATCATTATAATTTCTAATGACATATTTGCAAGTGTCAAGATTTTAAAAAAATCGGTCTTAAAAAATACATTTTTATTTCAACCTAGAAAATTGAGTTTTTGTAATAAGAGCATGGCTATGGCCCACGTATTGCATTCCCTTTTTTAATTATGTTATTCTATATACATGTATGTGATGTATAATCAAAAGTCATGTCGTATTAATTTCTGAGAATTTTATACCGTCTAGACGTTGTCATAGAAGATGATAATTCCCTGACAGAAAATTAAGTCTCATCTTTACATCAAAGTTTCAGACAAATTACCATTCCAATCAATCACGAGAATACCACACGAGCACTCCAAGCTCTCAACTCACAGCTCAATATTTCAAACTAAAGCAATGAGGAATTGGATGACCTTGACTTGCATGTTCTTCAAGCCCTACTTTGTGATTTCATCTGATCTAGGACTTCATTTGACCTTCCTCTTATTGGGGAAGAAAGGCTGGTGTTGTCTTTGTTGTGAAGGGGTTTCTTTTGAACTGCCTGTTGTCTTTGCGTCATTTATCGCACTTCAGATTTCAAGGACAGAGTGCATCCGCTGAATATTAATATTGGAGTGGAATTGCACGTGCTATATTATTCTAGTCACAACTAATATTAAAACATTTTACTTTCATGTAAATCGTGACAGATAAAGAACACTAATATTCTAAAGATCTTCCAAAAATCGATCATCAAAGTTCTTGATTAGATTAGAAGTTTATTCATGCTTCTTGTGAATTGGCAGTTTTTTTTTTTATCCCATAGAGAAGTTACTGGTAAATCGAATACGACTTTGAAATATGTTCAATACTAGCTACCAACGTCATGAGATTTGTGAGCGCTGCTCTCCCTGTCTAGACGTCACTGGATATGCATATAATTAAAGCACCTAGGTCAGCCAACATCACAGGGCTTTCCTTGACCGTGGCAGTGCTATAATTTGATACCGTTATTCTAATAGAGAAATCATTCAAATGGAACAGTTTAGTTCATTGCATCAGTGCCACGTTTTTTTGCAAATAAAATCTGCACTAAAATAAAGATAAGTTTTTGCTGGCCAATAACTAGGCTTGTGGTGTAGTTATATGTACTTATTACAGTACTTCGACCAAATACGAGAAAACAAATCCACAAATACATTTAGTTTCTTGCAAAAATTCACACATTTGTGAAAAATCATGCACTTGTTTCAATTTACCTGGTATGTGATTTGTTTTGGAAACGTTAAGCACCACTGAATATAGACTTTTTCTTTGTATCTCTATATCCATAAGGCATTTGGTTACTGAAATTTATACCTGTAAATGATTTGGCCACTTTACAGTCACCAAATTAGGCTTCAAAATATATAGATAATATATAAAAACGAAGTCCTGACATCACTTTTGGTCATGTTTATTCATGGTAAAAAACACTGGATCAGATGACCATAAATGAATTATTTGCAATGCACTATATGTACACAAAATTCACATTTTAACAGAACGTTGCACTTCAAACGCAATGTCCAGAGCAATCTAAAGAAAACACATAAAGAATCAACTATCATGAGTGAAACAAAGTAACACAAAAATTTGGCAAATGTAACGGTTGATTTAAAAGCAAGACCATGACATGTTGCGAGAGACATAGCGAAACAGTTTGATACAGGGTGTCTCAAATTTCCTCTGGGCAGGCAACTTACCCCGAGATGAACGTAATAAATACGTTGTTGTCACGATACACAATAGAGAAACATCTAGACAAAATAGCAGCGCTTCAGAAAGCGGAACGGGAAACTCCGACGAGAAAGAAAATAATTCATTACGCCCATAGGAACTGTTGCCGATCGTGTATCTTAATTCAGTGTTTTTAAAATGGATGTAGTCATGCCACATCTTTGCGAATCGCTCTTTATTGCTGAAAAGAAAAAATGCCCTGCTTGCAAAGTTTAAGGTACATATCTCTCTGAATACGTTTTCTACAAAATGATTGATTTTTTCTTCAGCATACCATTTCAAGATGTACAAAGAACCATAGGAAAAAGAGAGAAAAAAATTCACGGTTTATTAAATCATGACAAGGAAATGTTGATAGAATTCTATACAGAATTCTTACATGAACAATAAATGTATTTATATTGACTATGCAACTAGTAATGCACAAATGCAAACTATCTACTTTTTCAATGTCACATGACCCACCATTAATAACATTCACACTATGCCAGAATTGCATAGAATTATGAAAAACAAAATACAACTGACAGAAGGCTGCTTCATGAATGGGAAGCCAATCTAGATAATCATATTAGGCCATACATAAAATACTACAGGTCCTTAATTCGATAAAAGAATATCTAGAACGTGGAAATCTTTTACAAATTTGTGCCGAGCCGCAGTCGATTTTAGAAGTGTTCATAAGTTAGGGACGAGATCAAAAGATTAATATCGAATAAAATTTTAAGTCAAGTACATGTAGTTGGGAACGATATTTAGTTTTCAAGGCGATGGATCTTGATGAAAACTACGAGTAAATTTGGTATTTTGCCTGACATTGAACATTTGTTCTTGTCCTTTACCGGAAGGCATCAATCAAGAAAAGAGTGCGGTCCATTCTCCACGCATATACGTGTTAAAACCGGGTAAATATGAAGGAGTTACTTTAAAAATTGCAGAAAAATTCACTAGCATTCAAACTTTTCGTTCGCTCGCCAACTGTATTTTCTTATTCTTGCAAATGTGGAAGAAAAAAGAAGAAACACTTAAAAAGATTTTCGCCACTTCTATGTTTTCCGATTTTAAAATCTGAACTAAAAACTTATTCGGTAAATATATGGCCCTATAATACAATATATCTACAATGGTATTGCACTTCGTTTCATTGCTTACTTTAAAAAAAAATGTATAAAACGCTACCAAGATCGTGCCAACTAAAGTTGGAAGTGTTACATTTGCTCATGGTTTTTTTTTTACAACAACAACAACAACAACAACAACAACAACGACAACATGTTTATATCTTCAATCATTAGCTATTTTATCTACTACCTGCATGTGTTACCTGAAAATGCATGTTCCGGCACGTAACATTTACTCACAACCAGGTATGTACAACAAGGAATCAGTTTCCATCTTTAAACAACAGTTTCGTATCAAGTTTTGAATACAGTCACGGAAACAAACGATTAAGACTTGGTTTTTAAACAGGCTAGACACAGGTGGCTGTGGAATGTACCACTGCTTCCCGAAATGAAACAAGAGAAATGTATCTGTATTTATCTTTTCCAGGGTGGGGGAATTTTAGATAAATACATCATGAGGTCTCCAAATCACTATAAATAGGGAAGAAATGGCACATTCTGAATAATCTCTACATATGTCGGTAAATCTACTTTTTTTCTTGTTCTTAATACTGTGCAGAAACAATTTTCTTCATTCTGTATTGGAATATACAAGATTTTGAGGGTTAAAGAAAATATTCTAGAAGACAAAACATAAAATAAAAAAACAATAGATTTATTCTTTTCTGGAATAATTTTCTAATACTTCTAAATTTTCTCATGATAGTTGATAAACGTTGAATATAGAACATACACTTTTTAAAAGACATTTTCAATAGCAGAACAGCAGATCATAAATCGAACACACCCACCAAGTTTGTGTGCAAACACTGTGTTGAAATGTAACATGCATAAACAATAAAACAAAAACAATCGATTTATTCTAACGACTTAATCACCATGGATCGGCAAACTAAATGGGTCTCATGAAAAGTCATAATCAATTGCTTCAGAGCATATTGATTATTCAGTCTTCAATTGAAAACTTATAGAGAATAAGATTAAAGGGCAGACGACGGACCTAAGATGTCATTTCTTGAGTTCATAGTCTCCAAAAGGAAAAAAAAAATAATTTTTTTTTTTAAATTATAGTATCTTCAAAGCTTAAAACAGCTTCAAAAGGAAAAGAATGTCCACATGAACATTAAAAAAAACCAATATACAGTAACAATGCACTTTGTAACCTTAAAGCAATATAGAGCAGCGCATTGTAATGATTGATTTTATATCCATATCGTGGAATGACGAGATTCTGAACGTGCCGAGGATTGAACGTTTGTGCGCACGTATTTTCCGTGAATAGCAACTGACGACATACTCAATAAAACACAGGGTAGTTCCTATTCCGCGTGGCTGTAACAAGGTTCCACGTGACATGTTTCCAAGAAATAAGTCCGAGAAAGTAGCAATAGTTTGAACATTGTTTGGTGAGGGTTTTTTTTAAGGGGGGGGGGGTGTATTGGCGATTTTTTTTAAACAATGAAAGCTAAGCATGAGCTAAACCATATTTTCATTTAGCACGAAAAGCTTACGGACATGCAAATCAACTGCCTTTTGGTTACATTAGTTCAAGATTTTCTGGAACAATATTCGTGATTACTTGGCAGTAGGGCAATTTTGGCAATGTTTTGTAGGCAATCGAATTCTCTTTGATGTTTTGACGTGTTTATGACAGTTTTCTTTAGCGAGAACTATTGTGTACTATGACGTAATGAACAATTAAGTTTGTAACTGAGTATTACGCTTCTGTCCGAAATTTGGCTTACAAGTATGAACAGCGAAGGCCGCAGGCATCAGATTTCTATCATATTTGACAAAAGGGCGCATCATTATCTTAACCAAAGAAACATTGCTGATGATTAATTTATTTTTATTAATCCTTAAGAATATGATATATGTTACCTTACATGTGTAACCTGAAACTTATCATTTCTTTTCTACTTTACATCCGTCACATTCTAACAAATCCCCATTACTTATATACTTTTCTGGAATGCAGGAGCCAACATGTTTTCCCTCTCTCGACTGACTAGAATAAAGTGTTTTTTCAATTCAAAAGATATTTTGACTGCTTTTTGTTTTCAATTTAAACCCCCAGTAGAACAAAATGTAAAGTTCTCCAAGAAAAAGATCTTGTTTACTTACTCACGCAAACCTTTAGAATAGGATCGGGAGATATTTCTAAAGATGACCTAGCGTTTTTAGTTTTTATTTAAAAGAAAACTTATCAACAAATATGTCATTCTTCTATCCTTGAATTTCATCAAATGACATTTCCATAAACTAAACATAAGTATTCCTAGCCTATATAAAGCACTTTNTTGAATTTCATCAAATGACATTTCCATAAACATAAGTATTCCTAGCCTATGTAAAGCACTTGGTAGCATCACAGTTTTCCCGGAATGCGCTGGTGATTCTAAAACTTAATCTTTATAAGGAAATAAAACAAAATCTATCGATTAAAAGTTCGTCTGAATATTCTATCGCAACAACTTGTTAGATTTATCGAATTTTTTCTAGTCTTCAAATTTCCATCTGTCAAAATTAGAAACACAGAATGCCATAAACTAAAAGAAGTTAGGACACTCGAGTATTTTCCGACCGAAAATAAACGACATAAACGTTTTAAACTGCTTTCTTGTGTTTGAATATTGACATTGAACTCCAGTCTCGAGGAAAATAGTCCGAGAAGTCACCAGCATCTTTGTTTTCGAACGAATGATTCCAAAGTATTTTTGTGGTCTGACATTTATAACTTTAAGTGATATTTACATGCATGTCAAAGCATTGACATGTTTCATCTGCACCGTTTTTTCCCTATAAAATGATAAAAATAATTATAACGTCTNCGTTTTTTCCCTATAAAATGATAAAAATAATAATTATAACGTCAATGATTAAAAATGTCTTCATGTTCTACAGCCACTGGGAGCTAAATCTATTAATGTAAGAAAATTTTAATTAACTGAAATTAGAAGAAAAAAAGAATAATGCAAAAACCGTCNGGGAGCTAAATCTATTAATGTAAGAAAATTTCAATTAACTGAAATTAGAAAAAAATAGTGCAAAAACCGTTAAATACGAATTATTGCTACAACATAACAAAGATGCATATTGTTTTGCATATATCCATTCTATAGAAATCGTACGGAATAACAGATTGTTAACTAACAACAAGAATAATGGACGTTTTGTAAGATGACACCTGTCTTAAACTTCTGTTTCAAACTGTTCGTTTCGCAGGTACCCGTTTGACGACGTTTCTACCTTGATGACGTCACAATTCGGAGTACCGTCCTGGCAGGGATACATTAAATACTGTGACTTCACTAATTTGAGAAGTTTTTGCGCGGTTAGTCATACATTGCTGTTGTCGTCACTCATTTGGTTGGCATGTTTGAATAACGGTTTGCTTCTGTAATGAGTCCACAGTTGTAGGATTATTTCGCTCACTAAAACATCATTGGCGTTTTTTCCTACAAGTCTTAAAACAAAAATACCATCCTGCCTTAGGTATTGCTCTGTAAATTTAACAGCCATCTTTTTATCAAGTTCCGACTTGTAGCAATCATTAATGCGTAGGAATTTCTTTAAGTACCGTACCCGGTGCTGTCTAAAGATCATTGTGTAACACCACACTAGGAAGTTGGCTGAACTTAATACGGCGACAAATACTAGCCAAAACCAAATAAAAATGAATATCTTCTCATTAAAAAGATTAATAGGCAACACACACTGGACGGTGTATTGTTGCACAGTTGCGAGTTTACGAATTTTAAAATCACATAGAGTTATTCTGGGAAATCTCATTGAGTCCACCATTTCGGTTCCCTCCGCCAAATGCTGCATCACCTCCAACCCATAAGCATTATAGTTTGTTCCCAAGAATTCATTGAGGATAAATAGCTGACCGATTGCATTTGTCATGTACAATAATTTAATTATCATGTATATAGTCACAAGATAATTACCGTATCTTTTTCCACATACGATACAGCAATACTTTGATATTGTTTGCCGCAGTCGTATAAAGCACCCAGAGCGATATTCTCGGGCGTTTTCTAACCATCGGTCCATGTACCTGACAATGTGTCGGATTGTCTTTTCTCGATCCTCGGGTGAAATATACTGCGTTTCCGCTGCTAACGTCACGATTTTATCCAAATTGACACCGGCGGAAGCTGTCAAAATTCGCCATAGGATGCACGGGACTTTGAAAAGCAAAGCCTGAAATAGTAATATCATCGGCACCCACTGGTAATACGTGATTTGGCGTTCTAGTCGCGCGTCCTGGTTATCTGGTATTCTGTCGTCCACGTGCACATAGTACGTGTTTTGAATCCAGCAGACATTGTTCGTGTAATCCACCATTGATTCCATGAATTCGGCTGGGCACCAGCAATGAATTGGTTCTCCAACATATTGCTTGGTGCTGACGACGATTGTAAAGATAATGAAGATGATAGTCGTGTATAGATGATTAAGTCTATCAATCCAATCGTCGTCATACCGGCCTTTCAGCCGGGCGTACGTGGCGAAGCTCCCTAAGACACTATCAAGCCTGCAAATAAAAGAGAGAGATTTTATTTGGATTTAATTGTCATTTAAAGAGCCTTCCATCTATCAGCGCCCATTGGTAGAAACATTGGACTTTTGTTTCTGACAACAAAAATCTTCAGTCCTTTCAAACTAAAAAAGAAAAACCACCAAAAACGATGTCAAAGACCTTGATATCGCGCAATATATTTTCAGGTTGTGATATTAGATAATAATTAATTCTGCTGTTTTAACATACTTTGCAATCTTCTGCAACATTACAGTATCATATCTTAATGCAACAATATGTTTAAAGACACAAATCAATGGAGCACATGCCATTCTTTCTTTCTACATGAAGGGACATCTTCGTTTATCCAAAATGGTTGAGAAATACCTACTTTCATTTTATATCTTTATTTCAGCAATTTAACTGTTGTCTTATGTATAAATCAAGACGGACATATATTCTTCAGTGATGTGCATAGAACAAGTATCTTAACTAAGAAAGAAAAAAAACAAAAACCGCGTGGTTTTTTCTTGGAAATTTGAGCATTTGTTTTGATATAATTTTCATAAATTAGGAAACATAGCATTAAAGTCGAGTCAATTGACAGGTGTTAGATTAACGGTTCTATATAACACAGTATACAGACGCATTATAGAGTGTTTGATAGGTAAAAGAAACAAAGTAACTTTGACACAAGAAGAACCGCAAGCACATCAGTTTGTACCAATATATTATAATCTAGATAAATCTATATAAACTGTGTACTATATGTGTATATAGTTTGCATTTGTTTTGTTTTTCGTCCCTTCCAGGATTTTTCACTCGTATTGGGACATCACCGTTGCATGATTACATGTAAGACCTACGCTTAGCGCCCAGGGCGTAGCAGTGAGGGTTCTTTAACGTGCCAACGCCTGCCGCGACACGGGGCCAACGTTTTTAAGGCCATTTCCGAAAAAAACCGTGACTTTCACTTCTGAACGTTGTGGCTAAGCCTAAAGGAATAATCACTAGTCTTAGGATTGACGGGAGCGGATCTCCAAGTCAAGAGGTCCCCGTTAGAAAGAGAGCGCTCTACCATTGCACTACCACAACTAGTGATATTTTGCATTTCTCTTCATCTTAAGGTAGCTCATTACACCAAGGCTTATGCTCTTTATAACACAACGTCACACGATGGCGATTTGAATGTTTTGTGAAATTGTTTTTTCTATCAAATGGGTTAATTGTACATCATTATACCGAGTTCAAATCTTGCAAACTTTTATTTATATTCATGGAAATAAATGTTTGAAAATAATGGCTTTTTAAAAAAAATCCAAACTTGCACATTTCCCATCTTTTTGACATGCACACTTGTGACTTATCATATACCTTCAGTTTTCATAATCAAATAATTTCGTGCTGTTTTGAAAAACGTTATCGTAGGTGTAGTGATCCACCTTAAACTTATTGTATGATCGAACCCGGTCTGAACCCCTGCATCATTATTCAGGTGCTCTAAATATTGAACTATTCCGGCCGAAATCCACGAACCATACAGCTCAAACCACCATAACCATACATTTTGTAAGATGTATTGTTTACTACAAGTTCAATCTTGTCCAGACTTTACAAAAATAAAATCACTCGTGAAAAAGTATCAGGTTTTAACATTCCGATGAGTAAACAATAGAATTTCATATAGTACTCGACATCGTTTATGCATGAAATAATTGTTCTATGAATTTTTCATATCTCAACATATTTAAACAAATATTGTAGTTTAGTTTGGCACCAGTTTCTCGTGCTGTCAGCGGCATCCCCATGTGGTCTTCATAAAACAATATCGGTCCAATCCATACATCATAGCCGCGTCCCTTAACGTTTGTATAATGTTATTTTACAACTTAATGGGGCGTATGATTTTCCTACGAGTCTTAGCAGTATTGATATTTCTATTT
The DNA here is from genome assembly GCA_903981925.1 of Ostrea lurida. NCBI lineage: Eukaryota > Metazoa > Mollusca > Bivalvia > Ostreida > Ostreidae > Ostrea > Ostrea lurida. Next base: position 37,107 of record CAJDSM010016037.1, read on the forward strand.
CATCGAATTCCACTCATTTTACAAAACCTTACCGAAAGAATCAATAGATTCCTCTAAAGTTAACGCAGAATATGTGTAATGAAAGAAACCAGGTCTCCCTAAACACGTGTTTTTTGTTGTGAGTCTCTGCATTGTGTTGCAGGAGCCCAGGTAGGAATCGATCGGACCCAAGCTTGGTTAACCATCAGCCAATCAATTTAGAAATGCCATCGATCGTTTGAATTATAATGGAATCCGTCTTGAATTTAATCATGCTGCAGATTTTCTGCTTCTTCTCTCTTTTTTAAATTTTCAAGTCAATGTTGTAATGTGTAAGAACCCTATTCCTTTAAGCCAGACAATCTGGACAACTGGGACCGGGTGGAGAATCGTGTACACACAGTTTTGCAAATACGGGCTTGTGATTATTATAAAAATATTTCAACCGCCAATGCTATTAATTCGGCCAATCAAAAACAACCCGATCGGGAAATAGCCAATCAATATTCGTACGTGAAGTGTGTTCGAGGGGATTAAGATTGGTGCGATTTATTCACCAAAACTGTTTGATTCATTTTCTTCGACCATCCATTTAAAAAAAAAATAACATATCGACTTGAAAGAACTTAGTAAATTATGAACCTTTCGATAAAGATTTTGCGAATTTTAAAGGTTTCTGAACATTAATCATAAAAGGTCACGTGATTTAACATAAACTGGTAACTTTTGTGACATTCTCTAATCGCCTTTACTATATAGATTGATGAGAATTATGTTAAATCCTTGTATACAACACAACATCGTGTAAAACGCTCTGCACTGAGAGGCCGTTGCTCTTCAGTGCTAGAAAAGTTGTCAAAGTAGAAAAACAAATCACTTTTTATGCTTGAGAAATTTATCGGCCATGACGTCAGTTAAATATTTATATTTCTGAGAAAAAATTTAGATGGTCGAGACCGAGGAGGAAATACGTGTAAAATGAATTTCATAACCTTACTTTGAGTAAGTCAGTAAAATTATCATGACGTAAATTGATAACAAATGCATTATATTATTCAAGCATTGCGTATTAAAAAATTAAGTGAAAAGGTTTTATTTTAATTAGAGTCTTTAATATTTTCATATGTACAATATTTTGGACCTACCAATCAATGTTGAAAAAGACTGTTCATTACACGAGTTTGAAAATTTACAATGAAGATTAAAAAGTACTGAAAACGAAAAAAAAAAAAAAAGGAGATGATTATTAGATTTCAATTAGTACTTTCATTAGAAAAAAAATATAGCATGCACACTCATTATTTGCATACTTTGTCTAGAGAAAATAGTTTTCATAAAGAGAAGATGAGGAGAAATCCCACAAGACAAATACAGAGATAGGATATACGAAGTACAAAGACATTTCATATCAAACTTCTTTTGTAGAAGTTACTGGAGAACCATTTCACATTTCATTTTGGCAAAAGATGCAACGAATTTCATACGTAAATTTTACAGGATTTTCCTTTTGAGATGTGATTAAGAATATTTCATTTTATCCTTGTTTCAATTGTAGCAGTCTACAGTACNGGATTTTCCTTTTGAGATGTGATTAAGAATACAAATGTATTTCATTTTATCTTTGTTTCAATTGTAGCAGTCTACAGTATATATAGCATTGTAGAACATCCACTGTTAGCAACAAGAGAAAAAGCCTTGTATAAACAAAGCGATCCTTGTCTATTTGTACACCGACAAAGTATCAATAAGCATCAAAACCATGACTAAACATACATCGGAACAGCATTAAACCCATGTTTAATAATGCCGTATAGTGACCCTGTCTATTTCTGCACTGGAACAGCATTAAAACCATCGTATAGTGACCCCGGAACAGCATTAGAACCGAGTCTGACAACATCGCATAGTGACTCCGTCTATTGCTATACCGGAACAGCATACAGACCTTTATGAGCATCAAATCACTCCGGATAACAGAGCTCAAAGACTGAGATGCATTAGCCATAGGATGCTTGTTTGTCAAGATCACATTTCTTTAAAATCATTTTCTTCAGACCAACTGGAAAGTTCCTTTATCCGAGACTCAGTCTACCGTTAATAAGGTAAGGAATTTCGCTACAAATTCCTTTTCTATAAAAAAAGCTTCTAATTGTATTATTTTAATGTGGAAATTCTTAGTAAAAGTAATAGAGTTTTATTAGATTTCCCTTTCAACATCAACCTCGCACTAACGTATTGGTTATTCTAGAGGACGGGGATTCCTCTCAGGATGGATGCCCTTCGTGTGAAGTTTAATTCTCGCTCTAAATCAATGAAATAGTGGATGTTGATAACTTATGCAAATTGTATAGAAGTTATTTATCATTGAATATTCATTAAAGTGAAATAACATTGATATTGATACTGATAATTATGATGTATGCATATTCAAATAAGAAATTTCTTGGCTCGTGTGAACCAAAACGATAATCAATGTGCCTGGCCGGTGCTTATTCGTTTTTCACCTCCTCGTACATTCTCCAAAGAACAAAATGGGGGTGAGCACATAGCATCGATTATTTAATCTTCTTTGCCATGCTTCTATTGCTTTAATGGTGTAAACAGGTTCATTTTCTCCTTTACAGGGCGATAGCTAACGACCAGTTTGAACAGCGGGAGAGAAAAACAAACTGAAGCCCTATTTCAAAAATGTATGCAAACAATCTAATGGTGACTGTGGACAATTTTAAAACTTCAAATCAGATACATCATCTCCAGCGCCGTGGGAGTTAAAGGAAGAGGAAATCTGTTATAGCTAATCAAAAACCAGTCTTTGTGAGAAATATTTTAGTACAGAGATTGGTGCTAATCTTTTGTAGCTTACAAGGAAGTATTTGTCTAAAAAAAAGTTTTACCGTCATGCACTTAAATATAAATATATATATATATTCAATATTGTTTCAATGGAAATTGATATCAATCTCAGTTGATTTTGTCAAGATAAGCAAAATGGTATTTTAGCACCTAGCAATCGATGATTCCTTAGAGAAACCACAAAAGTTACAAAACATGCAACCAACCAAAGGTGTTATCCTCTAGACCATCTCCATACGTAATTTGCACCTGATAAGAGGGATAAAACTCCTGCCTTCGCTTTTGTCGAAGGTCCGTGTTGCCCAACACTCGATTTTGTATGTGGTTTTTTTGGGACTATGATTACGTTTAATACTTTGTTACTTCGCCATTTTATATTTATACCCAACAGGTGGGGAAAAAAATATCCTCTCGGAATTTAGATTTCCTGTAACAAAGTATTTTTTCTATGAGAATATTTTTTCGAAGGTGATTATATCACCTGTCCCGTGTTGGTTGCAATTGTGAAGCCGTTTATCAGACTACAGATTACTCCGTTTACCTGATTAAGACAATAGGCTCACGGCGGGTGTGACCGGTCGACAGGGGAATGCTTACTCCTCCTAGGCACCTGATCCCACCTCTGGTGTAGCCAGGGATCCGTGTTTGCCCAACTCTTGTTTTGTATTCTACTTCGGACTTACGAGATTGATCACTGTTCGATCTCTTTGCCTTTACATAAAGGAAGTTTTGCACAGAATGGTCTATCAAATACCACATCTGGTTTTCTTAAGAAGTCATTGGTTCATGAAACATGTAGTTCTGACAATGTAAATTTATTCGAGAATGTGTTGAATATTCACATCCATCCAATTTTGTGGGCTGTTTTTTTTTTTAAAAATCAACTTTGCAGCAACACAATTATTCTCTCATTTTTCAAAAGTAATTAGTGGAGTCTAAATTTCTTGACCTAACCCAGACACGGAATTATTGTCGATGAAATCTTAGGGCATGGGGATATCCCTTCGTGAAACAAAAAGCTCGTGATATCTATTTTTAATAGCCCAAGCCACGTTCTCTTGAGAAAAGATTTTTCTTGCAAATCATACGGTGTCACTCAAACACAAGGCATTCTGAACGACCTAGAGACAAGAACGATGTCCTACTAAGCAAATGAGTGTCTCTATACCTCTGTAATAGATAGAGCACCTATAGGCAGAACGATCTCTAGGGCGTAGAAACGTTATAAATTGTGTAACAGCAATTAACATTGCTCTCCATCGACGGAGACGTGCAATTCTCTTTTGAACAATAGGTATTCAATTTTGGTCCAGAATCTTGTTTTAATTGGAAAGAATCATGAAAGAAATGTATCATATAATTAATTATTCAGAAGTGTAATAAATCATATAAGTCGTTACTAGGCACTGCTGTGCTAGGTGATGACCAAAATATATTAGATGCCATATGTGTACGTAATGAATATTTCAGCTCTAGTACATTGCTAATTAGTATTCGATCTAAGAAGAAAGAGATTGATTTTCTTGACTATAACAAAACTTCGCCTTGGGAGAAGCATTAGATTGTTTTACGAACTTTGTAAAGGTTTCTTGTTTTAGCACCTTTATATCTTATTTATATGTGTAATAAGAAATATTTCATTTTAAATTGATGCTACTACGCGTGAATTATCGAACTCTTCCATCATATTCTTTCAAAGCACGTTCGTTGGGTTCTATGAAATAAGTTGGGTTATATGTAATAATATATGAGGTCTATGTAATAATATGTGGCTTTTGGGTAATATATAATATGGGCTATGCGATGGGATAAGTGAATATATATGTGATTGATTGGTGATTGGTAAATGGATGGATGGATAGATAAAAAGATAGATAGATACATGTAGATTGATAGATAGATAAATAGATAGATCTCCAGGACGAACTAAGATCCTCACTTAAAAGAATTACACAAGGTGCTTACATGTGTCCACGTGTCTTTCACACAGAGTTTTTTTTTCAATTTTTAAAACAGCATCCTGCCAATGAAGATTTACTTTTGTCACACTTTTTCGAGCGAAACAACCCTTATCCGCTTAGAAATGAAAGTGAAACTTGTCGCGTGATTTTTAGATGAACATCACCGTTGATCCGCTTCAACTAAAGTCAGAACCTTCTGTACAAAAGTTATCATCTTTCTTTGATATATATTTTCTTTTACTTTGAGATATTTACATGAAACTAGCTTTTCACCTTTCAAATGAACAACCATAAACGAAGTTTGAACTTCATCACGATTAACTAACTTTTACAAAAAATATAGATTTGCTATAAAATCCACTTCATAAAACTTTTTAGTTTAAAATGCATAACGATATTGATAAAAAAAAATCTATGTAGATTTCTGAACCATAAGAGACTTGGCCCCATGATTCTCCGACCGAAAATAGAATTACAAGTCTTTTCAAATCTGATATTGATAATTTCAAGTTGAGAAAGTTCGTGTTGATATTAGATTTTAAGTTGCTTCAGAATATCAGTAATGTATTTGTTGTGTAACTTTAACAAGCTAAGAACAGTAATACTTTAACTTCGGACATCACAAAGTCGCAGACTTTCTTTGGCTACCCTTTTATCAAAATTAGCAGAAAACAAATTTCAGATGTATCTGGTAGGATTTTTTTTCAGTAGTATTATGCGTACCTAGTTTAAAGCTAAAGTTATACGACTTGTACATTAAGAAGATATAAGGCTCCTAAAGATAAAAATCCTGTAGGAGAATTGGGGGATTTTATCCTATCTCAAAATCCTATTCATTATATTCCTATAGGGAGAAAAAATCCTAAATAGGGAAAAGACAATGCCATGATTCTTCGAATAGCGATATTAATGCCTACTAGAAGAATGATTAGATTAAATGTTCTCAAATAAAACTTCATGGAATTACTTTCTTCATCTTTTATAGACAAAGCATAGGATATTGAAATGCCAATCGACGTTATTGTTATTAGTGAGGACTATATTTATCTGGGACCATATTTAATCTATATTCATTTTCTGTAGGATTAATTTATCATTGAAAATTCATAGGGAGATTTATCCTAATTAGATTTTGTCTCCCATAGCATAATGATCAGGAATTGTAGTTAGGCATAAAAATTCCCCCCATTTCATCCTACAGATTATTTCATCAGGAGACTTAGTATCTTCTTATGATACAGTCGTGTAACAGTTAGCTATTTAACTGGAAAGATACTGCAAAAAATCCTACCCAGATACAACGTATATTTGTTTTCTTGTATCTTTTGATAAAATAGAGAGTAGCAAAAGTCTGGACTTTTCTGTCATCCGACAGTAAATTGATCGTACTGTTTAAATATATGTAAAGAATTTCAGTTTTGATTTCAGTCTCACGATTCTCAGTATAGGGTTGCAGAGCTTTTCCTACTTTCTTTATGACAGACCGATCCTGTGGCTCAGTGGTAGGACTTTCGCTTTGTAACCGTGAGGTCGTAAGTTCGAATACTGCTCATGCCATGACCGCGTCAAACCAAAGATGTACACATAAGTAGAAAGTGCTCCAAACGATCGGCATTTAGAAGCGAGAATCACGGGTCTTTCGGATATGACCTTAAAAAAACCTTGGGAGGTCCCGTGTCGCTGCAGGCGTTGGTACGCTAAAGAACCCTCACTGCTACGGCCTGAGTGCTAAGCATAGGTCTAAATTTATGATGCTTTACCTACATCTGGTGACGTCTTTGTGAAACATTCTGTAGGGGACATAAAACAACCAATCGACACACTCACCAACCACTTAACCAGTTTTACGACTGACCCATTTTAATATGAAGAATGTCCCTTTTTTCATGATTATGGGGTCTGTAGGGGGACATGCATTCCTTAAGCTGTAATCTCAGAATGCTCATTAGAGGAAAGCATTCTTGGGCATTTGGGGATTTGCTGAGTGTTGCTTGAAAAATTACTCATTACTCTGAATGCACATAGTCTTTAGTATAGAAGCATTTAAACTTGATTATTTTAGAAAAAAAAAATAGACCGCTGAAATTCTCAAATTACTATTATTACAATCCCATGACAAATACATATAAAAGCTCAAATTTTGAAATAATATTGAATCCATGCATGTCTATATTGAATTGTACTAGAACATTGAAAGTAAAATATTTTTCGAAAAGGTAGAATGCAATACAATATAGCATGTACATCAACAGTTGGTAAATAATGTGAAAAGTTATTGAGTTTCATATTTTCATTAATGTCATTTATGACTAGTAAGTTGATCTATCACTATTACAATATGGCATGCTCAAACAGAAAAGTAATTATCTCAATGGTGCTGGAGAGAATTTGCAATGCAACAACCTCTCTCCATACTTTTACAGAAGAAATGCCTAGATACGGGACACCGGAATATAACCATGAGTCATCACGTATTCGCGTTCACAATGGACCACTACCTCATTGTTTGCAGATGACACAGAGTTTTCAAAGTTAGCATTCAAATTTGCCAATCAATTTATTAAAACCATGGGAAATTATTATTGTAAGCTAAGGGCAATATCATGATGTTCTACACAATAAAGGAAAATGGAATCCAGATTACTTATCGAATACAAGCGAAATCTTATCCTAGGGTTTCCCATCGAACACGAGGGAATATTTATGAAACACTTAGAAAACCGAAATTTATCATGACAAAAAGGTCATTAAGCACTCTAGAAAAGCTAATGTTGAAAAAAAATAGACGAGTCGGACTCCAGAGAGAGAGAGAGAGAGAGAGAGAAGAGAGAGAGAGGAGAGAAGAGAGAGAGAGAGAGAGAGGAGAGAGAGAGAGAGAGAGAGTAATCACATCATTATAATATCGGTATTCAAATTTTTTTTCCAACATCAGGAGTATTTCAGTCGACCGATTTTCTTTTTAAGCGATCACTACTCGGTATTGTTCTATCACATGATTTTTTAAACCTAAAGTTTCAAGATTACTTTGCAGTCTAGGGTAATTTCTACCTAGTCAAGATAAAACAATTTAATTATGTACTCTGTATTGCAGATCTCTGTATCATAGGGATTCATTAGGAGGAAAAAATCTGTCACGTGTATTCTTTCAGTTGTTTTGTTGTACGCTACATAATAGTGCTAATATCAGGCCTTTGTTGTACGCCGTATAATGGCGCTATTCCCAGATCTGTGTCACACGCCACATGATAGCGTCATTATATAGTCTCTATCAAGCGTCACATACCGGTGCTGGTCTCCCAGAGGTTTCTTGATTTCAAACGTATCTTGCTCAAAGTTTGGCCTCATTATCATATCAGAAATGAAGTTTTGATTTATATAAATCTTTTACAAAAATTTACCATGATTTTTTTTTTATCAGAATTGTACGTATATCATCAGCCACCAAATAGACCTCTATTTCACGCCTATGTCGATATCGGAGAAGACAATTTCTTGCAAAGACACAATTTCGTTATCAGCTAGGGATTCCGTAATGGAAGCAATGGTAGTCTTTAGTTCTGTTTGGGGCGATGGAAGTATGCAATTTACTCGTACATTCACCGTGTTAATAAAGATGACCTTTTTCTGACTGGTAACAATTACCGTACTCTTTATCAAATAAATAAGTTTTCCCTGGAACACGGTGTTAATTCGAAGACATGAAATTAACTTTTGTCATTGTTGAAAAAAATCGAGAAGTAATGACCCTACTTGTAAAGATTTTTTTGTTTCGCAAAAGATGCGAGTATAATTGAATGAGAACAAATTAGGAACACTGCAAGAACATGGATCTTGATTTCATACTCTGCCAACTTGCAATGTTTTTTCATTAATCAAGTTTTTAGACCAAACCTTACAGTCATGCTAGAAAAGATCAATGATAAAAAAAGGACATGAACCCAGGAGAGGTCTTCAATTTTCTGTGAAATGTCAAAAGCCATTGTACATTCATTGATTCGTTTGAAACAATGTAGGGACTTGTGTTTTCTTACATTTACTAGATGGATTGAATACCGGTAATACTATAATAATCTAAAAATATATTTGTTTAGTTTATTCATTCAAGTATTATGTTGTTATCAAAAAGGTGCTGGGGTTCCCCAGTGACGATATCTACGTAGTCATCGGTGATTACGTCTTTCAACATTCTGTTAGACTTTCCATGGGCACAAATTATGCTCCTAATTAACGTGTTTTGTATTCTTATGAGGCATATTTCATTTCAAAGCTTCTACATAAGAAGGAATAACATTTTGCTGTGGCACTCAGCTCGACATTCTGATACTAAAGTTTATCCATTAAAGATAAACACAGTTATCGACAAAGATTCAAACGAAATTATTATTCCATTTTGTCTGTATTCCGGAAAGGTTAGTGCTTGTAGTGCCGGGTTTGAATTTTACATTAAACTTTGCAAACTGACGTAAGCATTTTGCACACGGTTCACTCTTTTGGATTGAAACCTTTGAAAAAAAAATCAGAGATGTTGCGGGCCAGGCGAGAAACTAAATCGCCATACACTAGGTTCAGTGCTAGCCGTCGCGGCTAAATACTTTCACTTGAGGTCAAGGTCCTACATGCTATCGTAAAATCCCGGGTAACGGAGACGAAAGCTGCTTCAACCTCGGAGAGTAGGCCTAATGAGCACAATGGCAGACTCGATCGAGCCAAAAAGCTTATGGAAGCTCGGCGCATATGTTGTATGTTTAATTGATTCATTAAAGCCATGACATTTACCCAAATCTAGATCGGGTTATGTTCTGCATTAAGGTCATTTAGGTATTCTGATCAAGTTGTCTGACTGTCCATGAAACTGTCGTTATGTTTTGAGTGAGAATTCTTTTGGAGACAAATTACTTTGTGATATTAGAATGATCATTTCGTTATCTTTTCCCTTTCATCTATTAACAATACTCACTTTCGTTCATATATCAATTCGATATCACTAAGTCAATTCGAAATAAAAGACACCACAAGTCTTCCGTATCTGCTTCATTTTTCGATATTTTATTGAACATTGGTGTTAACGGCAAACAACTCAACTTGGTGACAAACGAGTTGACTTTAGCTTCTCCTCAACTCTCCACATTAATGTAGCAATATTTCATTATCACCTGTATCCTGCGAGTACATGCACTGCATACGATAAATTTTTAAATTGAGGAAGGCTACTGACAAATACGTTGATATTACAGGATTTTGGTTTGCACCGTCTCATTTAAAACCAGCAAATTCTTTGGTCCTTATAATGACGTAATTAGCAAATACAACCTGAAATTCGGTTGAATGCAGTCTGAAGTATTTCATATTAACCGTTATGCCGTTCTTTACAAACTGATTTTCACTACGGTTTACCTCATCAAGATTAGCGGGTGTAACTGGTCAACAGGGAATGCTTACTTTTCCTAAGGATCTGGCCCCGCCTGTGATATGTATAGGGGTCCGTGTTTGCAATGCTTGTGTTCTCTATAGGATTTATGTCCACTGATTGATCACTGTTCGTTATCTTGACTGTTTTCTTTTACACATTACGACGGATCAAGAGTTCATAAGATCTTGACATGAGGAAAGCTGCGCTTGGTACAGATGAAATTTTTCATTTTGGGAAGAACAAGAGAATTTCATTATTGTGGACAACATGAGATCAATATGGCCACACGAGAAAACTGTGGGATATCGGATTCAGAATGCTTTTTCAAAAATGAAATCTAACACACAACAGTTAATGAAAAACGTCTAATTAGCGTACATTAAGAATTAATCAGTTAATAGAAAATAATGAGATACTGTACACATTTAACTTTCAACAACGAACGCGATACCCAAGGTAATGAATTGACAAATGAATACTTTAGAAATGGGACTAAGTACCCGTATGCATGTATATGTATGTTCTGAAAAATGTGCTAAATGTCTGCTAAAGACCCATTATAAATTACATTACCATACCAAACTAAAAATATCTATCAGACATGTAACATTGAGCACAAGACCAGGCGAATGCATGTGGTCGTTTGGTATTAGAGATGAGTTTTATTAATTCATGACCGATAGCAGGCGGGCTAGGATGGGCTATCCATTTTAAGGATTGACCATATACTGCTGAAAAAAAAATGCCAATACGACGTTGTCACTTTCATTAAAGTCTTGTAATTACACAGAGTCGATTATTAAGTGGCCTTGCAAAGGTGACTGCAGATCCAGGTACACGAAATCTACTGGTGTTCCTCCATTGTTCCTTCTGGAAGCCCCCAACTTCAAAGGAATGATGCCTTTGCAAAATCGCTTTTTTCATATTTGTACTTGCGGAAAGGGCAACAATATTAATCAATTAAACTGTCTGTAGATTTATTATGTCATTCATGATTTTGTTTCCTCCAGGGAACGCATATTTTACGTGTGCGAATGATATTTTGCTTTTTCCCTGGAAGTGATTACCACTGATTAATTAGCCTGTGTACATTGAGTTAATTGGACACTTTATTATATCTAAAGAGTGTTTGTAAAGCCGGTTTGAATCTGATTTGATGATTTTTATCGCTAGACGACACTAACTGTCCTTCATATTCAACATCATGTTCAGATTTTTTTTTACCTTCACACAATAACGCGGGAAGGAAAAAGAACGAAGCTGATAAATCTCGGTGAAGGAGACGCTTATACATCAAAGAGACGCTTGCACATCTTTCTTAAAGGTTACTGTCAGTGGCCGATATTAAGATCGTGATGAAGTTGCCCGCACTATGACGACTAAATTATCAGTTATTCCCTGAACTCCACTGGAGTGTAAAGTTTGATATCGGCTCTGACATTGGTTTGTTCAAATTTTCTAACATGAGTGCACATAGGGTATTGGGGAAAAAACCGTGAAATGGCAATTCTTTTTGTAATTGTATTTCGTTCCTTAAAGTCCTTGATTACACAGAAACATAACCACATCCCCCATTTCGAGGCAGCTGTCCATACCTTATGATCATGTTTCATTTAATTAATTATATATCCTGGATCACTTTACCATATGGTATGACTGTGTTTGCTTTGCTTATATCATATCATTATCTCTGATTTAATTATGAATTATGTATGGACCTTTCGGTCATATTGTATCGTTATCTATGCGTTACTTACATCATTTCTTCTCTTTTTACGTATAATTCTTCTTTGGACACAGATTTCTTTCCAAAGAAGGTGCATTTCATCGTTGGCCCGTGTCGACAACAGGAAAAGCCTGGCTATAGAATGGGTACATTCTGACCTAGCCAAGAGAACCAGTCCTTAACATAAGTACAGGGCCCGTGATGGCAGACGAACGACGTGAAAAGGCAAAGGATACGTTCGACTACAATTATTATTCGGTCAATCACTACAGCATAGCCTCGACATTTTCTGTTAATCCCTATATATAATCAATATTTCGGTGAAGATTCTTCCCAACAAGATGATAATTCCTTGGTTACAAAAAAATCCCAGCAGAAAAGCTTTTCATGTGCAAAACTTCATCCAAACTAGCGAAGACGATCAAAACAAATCGCTATATTTTCCTTTCACAATGTTAAGTAAAACATTTGAATTCTCCTCCTACACATTAATGAATATTGTCTGACAAAATTAGTAATTTTGTGATTCCCATAATGGATTCACTTACGTTGTTGGTTACTCATGCATTTAACCTGCCACGAGTGGAACCACCACACAAGAGGCAATCACATCCACGGAAGATTCTATCGCCTCCTCTATCGGCGTTTTAAATCCGTGGGAGCAGGTTTGAATTTGTCAGCATCACTCAACCCAATGAAACAAGAACCTTTTGAAAAGATGAGCTGCTGTGGCATCGAGGGAAAAAGGTATATATGACTAAAACACTATGGTTGAAACGAGGCAATATCAATGATGTGTCACAATGGTACATTAATCAATTAAACACGGCGAGGTCGCGTACACGTCCAGGCGAACGCAACAATAGATCTTAGTAGTGGATGTATACCCGAATCACATCAATATTTTACACATTCTCCAGCAGGACAAACTTTAACGATTCGCTTTAACAATGTCAGATCCATATTTCTATTGTAACTCAACAAAGGCTCTCAGAAACTTAGTTGCTGAAGGTCCTGAATTGGTAAAACCCATATATGAAAAGTCAATAATTTTTTTTTATTCGATTACTTCTGTGAATGTATCGGATATGATGCGAACTCGCTTTAGTATCGCAATGTTTTAAATGAGTAAAAAATTCAATACGTCTTACTTCATGAAAACACGTTTGCATATCTGTACAAAAAGATCGATCAGGAATCGATTCATATCGCATGAATTAAAGAAATAGAGTTTGATTGCCTCTCTCAGAAAGATGCCATTGAATATTATCCGGCATTACAATCCCGCCACGGAAACCTGCGCACAGTAGAGCAAGGTTTCAAACGAGTGGCAACAAAGACGCGCAGCCAAAACGACAAGAAGCTTTCAGGTGAACGCTTGGGAAATGAGTATTGATTACGGCGTACAGGGAGCTACAATTACTGCAGAAGACTACGGTTGATAATGTTGTGTAAAACACATTTATTATTTACTGTATATGTGGCGCTATATGGCGTTGTGATTGTTTCGATACCGATCACATGCAGTCTGTCGATTGTCACATTCACGTATAGCCGTACGAAAATTATCGACTGAGGTGACCCATTGGGATGGCAGTGATTCCCCCGGAGCATTCCCAACAATTATCTCATCATGTGACTGAACGTACGATATCAAACGGATAACTGCTACATCTATCAGAGGACAGGTTTCGTTCTCGCAAAGGGAGGTCTGCGGATTACTGTAGCAGAAACGCGAATTTCGTTAAGCATCATCCAGAGGACAGTTTTAATTCCCTTAAACTGCATCCATGACAATTATTCATGGTAAATTGGTATAAATAAACAGCAGCCATAATAAATCTTGTCCCCTGTTTAATAATATGGTGCTTGCCACTTAAATCACTTTGTTAGGATCAAATTTACATAAGTCGGGATCGGAAATCAGTCGACGTCAGGTCTAATTGATGTAACCTCCTCCGCCGCGGCTTTTCTCCCGACACGTCATTCAATATGAGTGGTAAAAACAATTTTCATTTCGCGCGTCTTGTGTTAAATTCAATTTTCGATGCAACAAACATTAATAGCTTACCAAGTGCATGCATAGTGTGGAAAAGAGAGCTGATTCGTGCTCTGCAATTTTTATTTGACATTCATTACATGGGGATTTGTTTTTTTAATCTGATGATATTGGTATAAAATGGCGCATATAGACCCGTCATCCTCTATTATAGAATTCCAATGGCATTTTATATCTATTGGCTTTTTATCACTGACTTAACTTCAGTTCATGAATACAAATTGGACTAGCTTTTTAAATATGCAGTAATAACGTATCCGTGTGGCTGAGGGAGAGAATGTAACTATATTTAAAAAAAAAATGACGTTAACGCATTACATGAGCATCCAAACATAGGGAAATTGCACACTGTGCCTTAAAGAGGTAGCTTTAACTGGTTCATGATTTTATTGGTTTTACCCCACTTTTTCCCCAGGAAATTTTGTATTTTAGTTCCTCCAGATCGCTGACTCCATTCCCATTTCTCTAAAACAGCATAATACAACACCACCTTGAGCTGAGTTATTGAGTTACAATGACAGAGCTCGGGAACCCTCCCGTTCCAGTAAAACATTGACGCCACACAAAACAAACACTATCAATCGGCAATATTTGAATTTCATCATGCGAAGCTGCACTTGTCGACTAATGTCATTTTTTCTGCAAACAGAAATTTTCTGACACAGTTTCCATTTTATGTACAAATTTATTTTGGATTGAGACAGCGGGATTTCATAAACAAGGTCAATTTATGGTGTTTCTCTATTTCTCCAAAGTTATGAGCGAGTACATTCGGTATAATGCCACTATCCAAAGCCTCGACAGATTATAGTATTCATTTATTTATGAAACAATTCAGGTCCACACACCAAACCCTTTGGTCATGTTTTGCAACATTACATTTGTTGGTATGGTGTGTACTTTTGAACAGACAAAAGCAGGAAATAGGTTAGCAAAGACCGGCCTTTGATCAATTCGGTACGCGTTGCTGCAAATAGCTACTCTTTATAGTTGTGAATCGTTCATAATGAAAAGTGCAAACAATGTACTGAATTTTAATTACTATATAAGCATACTGAAATAACTTGTAAAGTTTTGAATTTGCGTGTGATGAATTGCAAGATGTTCTTATTTTTGCCCCTTTACAAGCACTCTTTGAAGTTTGCATTCTTAAAATTTACTTTGATACTGCGTTTTGAACAATATGAAGACAAATCTATTATTCTTTAATCATTTGGGAAATTAATATTTAAATGAAAATAAGATAGATTGCGCAATGCTCCCAACTTTGGGTTTAAAGGTACAATACATTTGAAGAACACTGTTAGATGATTGAAGAGAGGAGCGAGTATTGCGTAACTGCATACATGTATATGATTCGTTGATCACGTGACAACAAACCTGGTAATGGTTTAGTTTATTGTTTACAATGGTAAAGTAACGAAATTCTTTACATGTCCACTATAGGAAATTCTGAAAATGAAGATTGGAACCCTAGTTCCAGGTCCCTACACAGACCCTATATACACCTGGCGAGGATCTAAGGGTTGCCAATACTATTTTATGTGTGAAAGGGTTAGACAAGAAGGATATTGGGAATGACGCAGTTCAACCATTGCAAAATTATTCTAAACAATTCTGAATATTTTATAGTTTATTTGTTCTTCAGCGACACCTTTATTAAAGTTTTCGATGAATTTTTAAATACATTTCTCGTAAAATATGAGACATTTATATTTATTTTATCTAGGGATGGTTTATTACCAAAAAATATTAAGGTATGATGATCGTTTTTGTGTATTTTTGTTATCGGTATGTGTAATTTAGTTATCGTTTTGTTTTCTCAAACTGCAAGGACCATAAAGTAGTCAACTTAGTCATTTAAAAATCGCATGACGTCATATCAGTGAACAAAACACTTCCTTGTGAAAATTAAAGTTTAAGGGAAATATAATTTTTGAAAACAAATACATGTATTGCAGAGAAAAAAAGATGAGAAATTACAAATACTTCTATGTGGTTTCTATCAATTTAGAATAATAAAAATGTCATGTTAATGGGGAAAAACTCCTGTTGAAATCTTAGTTTCTAGGCATCTGATCCCACCTCTGGTATGTCCAGGGGTCCGTGTTTGCTCAACTCTTGGTTTTTGTATTTTATTTTGGACTTAAGAGATTGATCACTGTTCGTTATCTTTGCTTTTACAATTTTCCTAAAGTACAGCTTGATTTATATCTATCTTAAACCTTTCCGTCTCTAGCAGTGTTTGTAGAAGTAAAATGCTTTAGGTAAAACTCGCCACAACCTGCACTTTTGAAAGTCTTTTGAACGACCTTGTCAAGATGCATGCCCGCAGTTAAAATATCGGAGGAAGCTTGGAATTATTTTTCCTTACGTTCCAACACCTGACTTCCGAATTCCAAATCCATATGGAAGCAAAATATTTCAGATTATTCTAGACTACTGATTACAAGATTATTTGTGTTCACTGCAAACTATACCACTGCAGACTGATAAATGAAATGGTAAGCTACACTGTCATGCAGGAACTGAAACAATTAAAAAAAAGTACCACAGAAACCGACAGAAGAAAAACAAAAGTTTGCCATCATGGCTGTTCTTATTTTCCAGGACACCATAAATAACATAAAACTATTGAGGTGAAATACTGTGTATGAATACTTTGGTTACGTTTGCTTTACATTTTTAGTTTATTGTATTTAAGTATTGCGTGTATTTAAGGATACCATCATGTAAGAAAAAAATCCCATTGGCTTTACTAAAAAAAAATGCATCATCTGTTGGTCTATCAATGCTAGTCTCGCAGAACTGAAGTGGATGGTATTCCAAATCGTCACCAAGTACTATGTAAATTTCAAGCAATCTATCTCATGTAATATTAACTATTTGCGTTTACTCTCTCCTATCAGAATACAGATTCAGTGGAACATTGGGACCGCTTCCTTATCTAAGTGAAGCACCGAACAAATCACCTCACACGACGATAATAAATACCGAAGGCCTAGTTTTACACCAAAAATTGATTTTCCATACTAAATGTTCATAATAATTCAATTAGATACATTATTTTTCATGTTCGTGTTTTGAGCTGCTTGTGGCTATGATTGGTGTGTATACACAACCTTAAACAGAGGCGTCCAGCTCATGACACTTTCTGTAATAATATGAAGAGATTGACCATTGTAGTGGAATGGCCTCCTGAGAGTGGGTGGCGTGCAAAATCAATTATTTGATGGAAAATATCCGTAAATAATTGTTATACTGTGGAAATAACAATCCATTATACAAAGTCTATCATGATAGCTATTTTACAACAATTTTTTCTCTCTTTCGTATTATTCTGTAAAAGAAAACCTAAGTCCATGCTTGTTAAGTATAGCATATACTAAATTTTCAAGCATCTCATAATCAATCTCTAAGATTTGTTTATCGAACAATTAATCTATATTATAAATACATGTGTATTACTGCTCCCTTTATAGTTCCAGAATGAACAAATAAGTAAATAAATAAATTAAAAAAAAAACACAAAAAAAAAACAACTTATGCCTACAAAAAAAAAAAAAACCCCAACCAAAAAAAAAAAACCAAAAAAACCCCCAAACCAACAAACCCCCCCCCCCCCCAAAAAAAAACCCTAAAAAAAAAACACAACAAAACAACAAAAAAACCAACACACCCAATCCAAGAATATTTGTTCATGTAGCAAATTCATGTTTTCGAAATATCTATCAAATAGATACAAAATAAAACCGTCAAAATGATTTTTTTTTTCAAATCATTTTTTTTTTAAAGCTAGTTTTCTTCTTAAGACTCAAAATCAATTAGTAACATTATGTAACAATCATTGATTTGATTGAAATAAAACCAAAAAGATTCCTCCCACCATACAACACCTAACATAGCAAATTAAAGCTATATATGGATTGAACAATGATTCAGACTTTAAGAGTTACCTCGCCTAATCTAAGTAGATTAAGAATTTTGGGAGATAGAATTCAATGATAACAGATTACGATTTGAATAAAAATCATTCAAACAAGCTTTCTTTAGAACGTTTTAATATACAGAATATACATTTTTAAAACAAAATACAATTTTTCACGACTTTCTTGCTACTCTGTGTAAATTTAATTTACAGTAAATTTTAAGTGGAATCGGAGTGAAAAAAAATATCCTAAGATATGTTTCGGGAAGAATACTACACCAGATGAATTTGATGTGAGTGAAGTGCTGGATATGTAAAACAATATTTCGAAATCAAAAACTATCAAATTTACTGTATTTAGTAAAATAAGTACAGTTGAACTTCGGTATCTTGAACTCTGATACCTCGAATACCATGGCCACGTCGAACTGATTTGGAGGTCCAAGCCACCTAGTATTTTTCACTGTCGATATCTCGAATCCATGGATATCTCGAACTTTTTTCTTGGTCCCATCGAGTTCGAGATTACGAGGTTCGACTGTAGATAAATAACTAATATGAAAAAAAAATTAATTAAAATCCCTGCTGGACTTGAACCCGCGATCTACATACAGTCCAGCAGTCGACGTGCTAACCTACTGAGCTACTTAACTGCAAGGCCTCGACATTTACATGTTCAGGAAGTCAGCCATGGTGACGATGCAATATATCTCCTTAGATTCCCTATATTTTAAGGCAGTTTCACCCATCTGCGACGTCACAAGATTTTGCAAAATCTAAGATTTATTTAGATTTATGCATGGGAGCAACATGGATTTTATTAGAGTCTTCTCCAATAAATATCGTAAAATGTCAATAATAATAATAATAATAAAAAAAAAAATTCTGGTTAAACTTAAAAATTTCCAAAAGTTTAAGAATTAATTCAAGGGCAATAACTCTAATTTCATAGAATTCGTTTTCAAGTCCATTATGTAATAGTTTTCCTTTATTTTCTACAGATATTTTGTACATTAAAAAAAAAAACAGATGAAAAATTGTTATGAATACTATTATACCGTTAAAACCAGTTTTTGTGAAATTTTGAGAATGCTTTTAAAGGAAAAATGCAATTTTATGATTCTGTTTATTTAGAAAGCATGGTGATTTATGAATTTTATTTGATGATTTATTAGTCTTAACTTTAATAAATGGAAATGAACACACTGTCTATGCATTTATCAGATAATAATGCAAATATGAAGTTATCTTAAACAGAATACCATTTGTGTTCTTTAAACAGGCTAAAAACACTGGCAGGGTTTAGATTATCAATTTACGATTAGTAACATCTGATAAAAGGTCTGAATCACAACGTTAACTTGTTCATGATTTTGTTCATTCTTACTGAAGGCTCGAGAGACCTTGATCTTTTTATTTTGGGAAAAATCACTTTTCCCCTTCAAAGTTTCTCAGAGCAGGGAAGTGAAAATCATACTAAATTTAAATTTCTCAATTCGGGAAAATAAGAGAAATTAGATTTTTTTTCTTCCCTTATGTAATAATACTATTTCAAATTTTACACTTAACTCAGTTAATTTGTTTTGTGTTCCACAAACCAGATTTATTAAGCATCTTCTTACTGTATGTAATCTATATGCGATAGTTATTATTTGTCAAAAATATGTGTAAAAGTTCTGAACATAAAGACAAAGATAACGAACAGTGATTAATCTCGTAAGTCCCAAATAGAATACAAGACAAGAGTTCGGCAAACACGGACCCCTGGATAGATCAGAGGTAGGATCAAGTGCCTAGGAGGAGTAAGCATCCCCTGTCGACCGATCACACCTGCCGTGAGCTCATTGTCTTGATCATTTAAACTGAGTAATCCATAGTCAAACCAGTGTATGAAAACGGCTTAACAATTGCTATGAAACACATCAGACAGCACTTTACCCAATGGTAGGCCATACTGGCAAAGTAAATCGTTAGAACGACCATAGACTTTGAGAAATGCTGCCTTTAAACGCGACTATTGAAACCCCTGCAACAGCAACTTGTTTGTAAGTAGCCTGCCTCGATTCGAAAACTGATCATACGCAGAACAAGCTCTTGTTTATCGAATAAATTGAGAGACATAAATACTATATGCAGGTGATGATGGAATATTGCTACAAAAATATGGGAAGTTGACGATTTTAGAGATATGTATGAATAAAAGTATTAATAATTGTACAATCAATGCGTTTCATTCTTCATTATTCAACGAACATTATTTTACGATTTTATACAAAGTTTTTAATACAAGTATTCTCTAAACGACAGTGTGTAAAATATAGAAGCAGTTCGTCAGAGGTTTTCAGATATTAATTCGATAAATGAATAGATAAAACAAGTTATTTGGTTTGAATATGCTGCGGCTTCAAATATTTTAATCCATGTATATTTTGATTGATACTTTGTGTAAAATCTCCACCTGCAAATCAGATCAGGATAGCCGGTCCAGCAAATGATATCGCCGTTAATATGTGACACAGATCTGCGGTATGTCTACATTTTCTGCATTTGATATTCAAAATCAAAATAATTTATAATTATCTTTGCTTCATTTGCATATCATCATGATGGTACATTAACGTTTTAGAAATCAATGCAGCTTCTCCACTGCAATTTGCCTTATGCATGAGCAGATTTAGGATTTCAATGTAGATCGAGTGGCGTGGAAGAAAATGTAAGGGCTGGTCAAGGGTATGTTAGTAGTTTCTATATGTTTATTTGGAAATAGCTTAGAATATTGAAAATGCTTTGTATCCAAATCATCTTGTCATTATTTGTGATGTTTTGTGTATACTCATCATTATTTGTGTATATTCATCATTGTTTGTGATGTTTTGTGTATTTCATCATTGGTTTTGTGATGTTTTGTGTATATTCATCATTGTTTGTGATGTTTTGTGTATTTCATCATTGTTTTGTGATGTTTTGTGTATATTCATCATTGTTTGTGATGTTTTTGTGTGATCTCATTATTATTTATGATGGTTTGTGTATATTCATCATTGTGATGTTCTGTGTTTATTCCTCATTATTAGTGATGGTTACTCATCATTATTTGTGATGGTTGGTGTGATCTCATCATTATTTGTGTATACTCATCATTATTTGTGTATACTCACTTTTTGTGATGGTTACTCATCATCATTTGTGATGGTTTGTGTGATCTCATCATTATATGTGATGTTTTGTGAAATCCTTGGTCAACTATTCCTGTTCACTATTTCTATTCACTTTGTTCAACTTACTTATTTTATGCCATTCTTTACTTCGTCGTGCACTTTCGGTAAAATATATGACACATTTACAAGCACGAACTCGTTGCGTTAAAGTAATATATAGTTGACCAGTTGAATGTGAATTCGTCAGCCCGGGACATTTATTATTTAATTAACACACATACATGTGTGTATTTTAAGTCCCAAAGCAACAAGTGGCCCAGGTATATAGTATTAAAAAACCAGTGTACATATTGTACTGTTACATGTATGTAGATATTGTATAGCTGCAGAACTGTAGCTCTCTGAAAAAAAATATGTCCCAATATTTTTTCAGAGAGCTACAGTTCTGCAGCTAAGATATTGTAGTGTCTTGTAGATATTGTATTATATTCGCATTGCGATATCGGTATTTATTCCATTTGCATATATGCTCTCATAATGCCTTTTAACCCTATTTTCCAAAACACGAAGTAATCTAAACTCAAGTTTCGTAAAATCGTAGTTTCAGCATTCAAGGATCAAAAGTCGATGGATTTTATCGGACATTGTGTCTTAAAAAACACCGAGACCCACCTAGAAGCAATAACTACCATGAAAAAACATGTAGGTTGAGATTTGCTTTGCTCTTATAAGATAGGAAGAAACAAGACAACTGAGGTATTTGAACAATAGCTCTTGGCCAGAATAATGAAATCCTAATCGTTGAAAGCTTGATGCATGAAATAAGGAGCACCTAAAATTTATTTTTGGAAATTAATTTCCTTCCAAGAAATCTAACGTCCAACGAGTTATTTAAAGAAAGGCTATCAGTTGTTTGGGTAACAGTTTAAAGGTGAGCAACTTTCATTGTCAACTCTGTGCTGGAAACCTTTAAGATAAGGCATTCATTCACAATTCCAAGACCATAACTGACAGCTGTCATGCCACTTTTTCCCTCATATTTAAAAAAAAAAGTCAGAAATTAACAAACTCATGAATCACATAATAATTAATTCATAACTCAGCATCAGTGCAAGGTAATTTAAAACGTATCTAGTACAAAAGTATCAACATACTTTGTTAAAGTGCAACTCGGGCGGTAAATTCTACACTATCAATGTACATGCATTGAACAATCACGGAGTGTCGGGTAACAGGACTAGAGTGCATGTTCAAGGGTTACATTTTTCACGCTTGGGTGCCATGACATTGACCTGAGTGGTGACCTTAAGCTCAGTCGTGTTTTCCACTAAGAAATAAAGTGAGAAAAGGAAATTATGGCCATTTGTGTGAAGTTTCCCCCCTGACAGATTGGTTAACAAAAACAGGATAACGTGCAACACCCAGACAAGATTGGAACTTTTACGCAAGATACATGTATATACAGATCCCTTCCAATAGTCTTCCTCTGGGTTTGTATCAAAATCATGAACATTGCTGACAATTTTGGAAGATACTAGTGACGATAATATGTGCAATATGTTCATTTCAAAGCCTTTGACATTCATTCGGCTAATCTATGCTTCCAAACCATTTTGAGTAATATTCGGAAGCCATATACTGCTGTGTAAATATGCCGGCAAAGGAAAATCGTTACTTTGAATCCTATTACGATTTTATTATGGACGCATCCAAATTTCATAAAAGCTTCGATAAGCATAACAATAACAGTGGGAGTAGCATATCTGAATTTTTGTTCAAGTATTTAAGAGATTATCTTGAATTTTATAGACCTATTTTACTACAACCCTACATTTCCATTACTTTTGCACCGAAAAAATTTCGCTATGAGAGTGTTCGAAATTTGTTTTATTCCATTACGATTCTCCGTTGTTTGAATTTATCATGCAGTCCGATGATTTAGTGTAATGGAACCGACAATTTTCATTAAAAGTTAATCATATTTCGTAGACTATCGCCAAACAGAGTCTGTGGGGAACACTTGGTATAAATAAACAAAATACATTGACATCCCATGATGTATGTCTAAAAACCTGAAATATCAAACATTACCTCAAAATAGGAGGAAATAAAAATTTTATTTACATCTCGGTCACTGGCAATGATCAAACCGGCTAATATGGAATAAAATTCAGACGAACTTAATTCAAGAACAGACATTAAAATTTCATGGGTACCTTTATCTACAATTTGTTGTCAAAGTGATAGGGTTACTGAACCGGAAAATGATACCGCGGCTCAAATCAATGACCAATCTAGGTATATTTCAAATTTCATTTCAATTAGTGCATACAGCTCTATAATAATGTATCTACGCAAATTTGTTTCTCGTGAGTTTCACAAACATGCATCTTACAGGCCCATGGTATATGAAGATAAATTTTGTTAGAAGTGTTCGCTAGTTTACATCAACAAATCATATTGTGCTGGTTGCATGCATGCAGCGATATTATATCTAAGGTTTATATCAACCTGATTTGTTAGTAATGTTTTAATTACTGAAGTTAGAAATTAATTAATTTTGATAATATGCAACATTTTTGTACATTGTATATTGGTTTTCATCTTACAAACAACAGATTTAAACATGCAATTTGGATTGGAATGGTTGAACATTCTATTTGAAGGAGGCAGTTTTAAATTACGGATGTTGCACAATTGTCAATTCTGGTTTATCAGTTTTTGTCACTTATAACCCGAGTTCCACAAAGATATAGAGACCAGAAAAAATAAATATGTGAGAAGAACATCTAAGTGATATAAAATTCACTTACATAATTGGAAGGGGAGAATTTTCAGTGAACTAGACTACAACGAAAGGTAAGAGTTATATGGAGTTGAGAAACACTAATATGGTATCATAAATACCGTGTTAAAGATCCACGGATTTAGTAAGGTTAACACAGAAGCAGGAAGAATTCTCGGATACGTTGATCACATCGATGCAAGACACTATGGCAGCTATAAATTTAATGATATAACATTTCCCTTTTTATCTTGTACCCAGTCATCAATAAAATTCCACTGGTGGTAAATATTCATGACCCTGATCTCCCAGTATCAGAAGAGAAAGTTGAACCAGATCAAAGGAAACAGGATTCTTTGAAAGAGAATAATTGATATTTTGTCTTTTAACTCAGAAAGTAGAGGAAGCCGGAGTACCCTTTTTGAATGTGTATTGATAAAACCACCCTTGCTCACTCAATTATCTATCTATCAAAACCGACAAATAAAGTAAAAACAAACTTGAATGGAAGCCCTTACCCTTCTGGGAGAACATATTCTCCCAGAGATGTTAATAATTCGAATCCTTCTGTATTTTCTTCGTCGTCATTGCTACTTCCAGCTAATGGGTGAGTTCCATCTGGTGACTGCGCATGCGCATTTTGATCTTTGTGGTGCCCGCCATGATGATTGAGGTGGTGGTTGTGGTGGTGATGATGATGTTTCCGGGTCTTTCCTCCACTTTTGCTTCCTTTACTTCCTTTAGACGCCTTGGAACCCTTCGATCCTCCCGATTTTGATTTGCCACCCATAAAACCAACGAACGAATGCTATAACTGTCATTCCATCAATTTTCTATAAATGTCAATAATATCAGGTTCACTTCTTTAAACAGTCGATCATGTCGAGGTTGTATTTTTGCATGACAAAACAAGATTCATCGACTTTTTAAGAGACGATTCCATTGGAACATTCAGTGCGTATAGTCCCATATAAAATGTAGTCCGCTTTGAATAGATCGTAGTCAATACACCAAAGAAGACAAACAACTTTCTTGAGGACGGTATAAAGTGGTTAAATATTGATAGCAGAATTCTCTTGAAGTCCTTATTTGATGAATGTTTTCAATTACATATCCGAAATGTGG
Organism: Ostrea lurida; assembly: GCA_903981925.1. Lineage (NCBI taxonomy): Eukaryota > Metazoa > Mollusca > Bivalvia > Ostreida > Ostreidae > Ostrea > Ostrea lurida. Next base: position 62,091 of record CAJDSM010016037.1, read on the forward strand.
GTAACACTATCCATAGGTGACCAAATGGGATCTGGCACACGCAAAGCCAATATTAGCCGGACATCAAAGTCGTAAATGATGTTTCTTTTACAGCCTAACTTAATTTATACATTTTCATAAATTGTGCATAGCCGATATATGCATAATAGGCTACAAACAGACACCCCTAAGGAGGGTAAACGACGAAAGGATCCGAAAGTCTTTATATCCTCTATGTTGAATGTGTCATTTCCTGGACGAGGGGTCTTCGGCTAACAACATCCAGACTAGCGAAACATTTCATAAAACACAAATTTATCTTCAAAAACTGTGGCACGAAAACCTCTTTGGAACAAGTAAATGAAATTATTAAAACCCTTGCGAATTGGTTGAGCATTGAGGCATTTTTCGTTTGGCAGATGATAAAAAGTCATACTCCATGGCAAGTTGATGTTATTAGATATTTACTTATATAAACGCTAACGAAAGAAAGAGAATATCGACAAAATCTGTCTGTTTGTCCATATTAATGATAACCATTGTTGATTTGTACACGTCGAATGAATGAAAATAAACACCCTTGATGAAGCTAGGTATACACTGCGCTCATTAACGTCCACGAGATAAAATACGCGCATTGTTAATGATAGGTAAAAACCTATACATCGGCAGCATTAGAATAATAGTCCCGTAAAAGACTGGGGCAAAATTCGATAATTGGGCACGAAGGCAAAATATTGATAGATTTAGAGTGAAGTCAGCTCTATTGAACCAGTCCACCGGCTGAACGTCAAAGCAAATAGTAAATGATTTACTTGTATTTTTTGGTAACAAAAATCATAAAACAGGTATTTACCGTTCTTTAAACAATTAAGTTTAAAATCATTAAGCAATTTAAAGATTAGTTTTCCATTAGCAACACAATGTCGTTATTTAAATACTCAAAATAGTTCAGACACGATACGTCTGCTCATTAAAGTCACATCGTGTTCTTATTAAAATAATCATCATTATAATCATCGTACCACAATTTCACAATCTATCGAGTTATTAACAATAACATATGTAACATTTTGGACATCGTATTCCGTAACATCATAGTTTATCTTCATTAAATGCTCCCTCTTGGTCTAGACATTATGTCTTATCACGCACTATTTTTTGGTATCTGACATAATTTTGTACCACTAAACATACGACTTTGGTGCATGCAACTTTCCATTAATATTTCTTTTTCGTTGTTGTGAGTAGTAGTCTTGTTAGATACATGCAAGAGTGTATTTCACTGGAATACGTTGTATAATTCAACGATTTTTAGTTGTGATTTGTTCAAAATTAAAGGTTTCATAATCTGCAATTGGAAATATCTAATAGACTATTCTTAAGGCGGACAATTTTGAAAGATGCATTTTGAAATGGTTGCGCATTAAAATTTTCTGTGATTAGATTACTGTCAAAACAGTAAAACTTTTAATTCATTATTTTGAAAATACGCATCTCTTTGGTTGATTTCAAATGTATTTGGGATCCCGAATACGACGAAAATATTGGCACTTTGAGTAATAATATTATTACAGTATTATGTCATTATAACAGATTTTACTTTGAATTAAATCTTTAAAAATAATCTTTTTTTTCATTATCTAAATAGAATTGACATTCACCTGTATGCAAGGGTAAAGAATACAAAATATAAATTACTTTGCTGTAACGTATTTCATTTAACAAAATTAATTGATTGCTGTAGTTAATTCACTTTTGCGATTTTTTTTTTTAGATCAATAGTTAAACCTAGTAAGTAATGGAACCCAAACAGCATGGATTCGATCCACCCACGGTGTGCCAGAAATGTGGGTCATGGTACTGATTTCAATCTGAATTCAATGAGTGGTGAAAATGAAAGACAAATTATATGAAGACAAACTTGGATCAATAGAGTTCCTTTTAACTTTATACACTTATTAATAATAAAAGAGATATTGAAATATGAATTCCATCCTTTATAGCGTTGATGCTAAAACAAAGAATGTGGCATATATCCGACCTATCACAAAACACAATGACACATACATATAAATTTCAAAATTGGGGAAAAAAACCTTTTTGTAATGTAGAATACTACAGATTTTACATACATGTAAATCACACGATTCCTTGTTGTATACCACAAGAATCTTAGATCTTATTCCCCTCGGTATATCTCATCGCCATTTTGACCAATAGTTCACTAGATTCCTCGTTATCTTGATTTACAAGTGACTCTATTCTACGTTATGTTCATTAGAACAAATTTTCACCCAGAAACCTATTGAATCACTGCCAGCGATTCTCTCCGAGGAATCATGACGTGTCCATATTCATTTTTTTTAGAAAAATATATACAAACGTTGAGGCATCATTAATTGCGAAGAAATCAATGAACAGGTACGTGATATGGTTTTCTCCATTCATATATGGTTTTTTTTTTATAATCCAAACTTACCAATACATAGAGGGACGTCTTGTTAAGCTCCAGTCTTGCGGATTGTTGTGAACAGTTGAGTAACGACATACCACCCAACACGAGTAAGGCTGCTCAAAGTCTCTTCGCAGTCATTCTGTTTATGACATTACTTTTCACATACTTGGTATCAAACGCATTATTAGTGATGTGACAAAGCCATCCTCTCTACGTCATTAAAAAGTCCTTGTCCAGGTAGCCATGCAGCTATAGCATACACATATCTATTGATCTCCTCGGATAACTCGCCGATTTCCTAGACTTTCCCGACTACCTAATTTTCAAGGGGAATCACATACACCGTATAAAATACACAGTATAAATCTTATATTAGGAGATCAATAATTGACGGTTCCATGAATTGACCAGAATGTATAGTTCTATATCTCTACTACATCAAAGTATCTTCGGCATGGGATAGTTTTATATAGGGTGAAAACGTCATATTTCTTGCCGTTATTGACGGGATTATTTTTTAATTGGCTGATCATAACTGAAGCAAATTGCGCGACGATCGATAGTTAACACAACATAGATTATAAAGGATGAAGAGACTGGAAAACGACACACATTTCATCGACTTGATGTAATTAAGATAACTGGGTAGGCTCCAGAGGCCCGTTTGGCTTGCTTGCTGAAAAGAAATTAGCTGTATCTGAAGGATCATGAACAATCTACCGAATGCAGTTGTGATGTGGTTTTGGAATGACCATTGCCAATCTACCTCCACGTTGATTGATTATTATCGATCCTTTTTATTTAATCTACTTTCATTCACGATTCTAATGTAGCTCTGGGCTTGATTTATTCTTCGAATCTACGTGTTCTTGTGATCGCTCTCACGTCATTTGGGAGACTATTTCCGTATTCTGTCCTGAAAATTCTATTTTTGTACGAAAAAATACTGTTTGTTTGGTTTAATTGTTTTGTAAATAAATATATATGTCATAATTTTGCGAATCAATATACTGGTAGATGCGCATTATTCAAAAAACATTTACAAGATATAAATTTCTTAATCGTACATGTACATAGGTGGAGAACAATAAATGACAAACCGAATTTGAGGGGAAAGTATCCCGACGGGCACCTGTGTGATGCTCGAAACCTCCATCAAAAACTGTTTTCTTATGCCTCAGGCTTAAGTTTTGTGATTGCATTAAAAATGAATCTTGTAATTCTTTTTTTGATGGCTATATCAAAGGGAAAATTGGACGGAAAATTTCAACGCGCTTTGACGAAAAAGTTTTCCGTTCAGCGCCATAAAGAAAAAAGAATGATATTTCTGTGCCATTTTGACCCTGTATTACATGATCAAACATTGTTATCTAAGGTTCCACGATATTATATTAATGTCTATGCCAAAATCAAAATACTACTCTATTTGAACTGGGTTTAGTGTATAGATTGAGGTAAAATATTTTCAAATGTTTAGTGTTGGCCTAATAATATCTAAACGACAGGAGTCCAAATAGGTAGTTGACAACATAATCCATTACCATGACAACCAGCACAATCTGTCGGTTTAAACATTTAAATATATATGACACAAAGTTACACATATGTTACCATGTATATTCAGAGACATGAGGAATCTTCATATCAAATAGTTGATGTTGCAGGGTTATAACGAATCTCGTTTAAAGTAATCATTTCGCAAATTCTACGGTCGCTATAATGACCTTGTTTGCGATTACAAATGATCACTAAGTCATATGTTGACTGATTTGTTTCATACCCTTTGTTAGACTGTCATTTTCGTACTAGATTTGACGACGGGTAACCCCGTTTACTTTGTTTCGACTACGGGCTCACGGCGGGTGTGACCGGTCAGCAGAGGATGCCTACTCCTCCATGGCACCTGATCCTGCCTTCGCTTTTGTCGAAGGTCCGGGTTGCCCAACACTCGATTTTGTATGTGTTTTTTGGGACTATGATTGCGTTTAATACTTTGTTACTTCACCATTTTATATACAATCAAACACACATGGACTCAAGTAAAGATAAATAACGCTAAGATGCTTCCTGCACTTGAGAATTACACATTATTGAACTGATACAGTCTATGCACATTTCACTTAAATTTGAATTGTAACCAGTCGATAAGATTTTCTACAACAATAAACAATATTCATCAGACCTAATATTTTAATGCAACACAACAGTACTTCTTTTGAGAGAGAAAAGTTGGTACATTTTGTCCTTCATTCGTAAATGTACAGGGGTTGTATAAGATAAATAGGCGAAGTTAACATCGTGTTAACGTAATGCATAATTTCAAAACAAATATATACAGAAGTCAAGTCATGTAGGGCAAACACGGACTCCGACATAAATCGAAGGCAGGAGTCAGGTTACATGGGAGGAGTAAGCCATCCTCTACTGACCGGTCACACCCGGCCGTGAGCTTTTTAGTTAAATAAGTAACGGGATTACCCGTTGGTCAAATCTAATAGGAAAGTGACGTCTAACATAAGGGGTAATGAAACTAAATCAGTCAACAGTATGACTTTAGTGATAATTTATGTAAATGCCGCAGTTCCAAATATGGCTATTTTGTCATTTTGTTGTTTACGAAAAGATCTATTCTTGGAAGATTTCCAAGGGAAGAGACTTTGAATCCTCGAGATACTATTCAAAAATTCTATAATTTCTCTCTGTAATAATTTTTATACTTTAATGTCAATATTTGCTATTTGGGAGCGGGATGCATGTAAATTTACATTTCTCATACAATGAAGTTGATGGCTAACACGGTGCTTAGACAGTACACTCTCAGCCTCCCAAGACCCGCTAAAACACAATTTTCGTATGGCATGTTAGGACGAAAGCAAGAAAAAAGGCATTCGTGTCAACAAAGAACCAATTTATCAAACTCAACAAAACGCATCTTAATCAAGAGTACTGAAATTCTGGTGAATAAATGCGGCTAGGAGTGTGTGTGAGCTTCTGACATTGTTACATGAAAATATCGTTTCTTTTGACACATTTAGCATGGTGTGAATGACTGAGGTTTTTACTAGAACTTATGAGTACGTGCAAATTTCATGCAGCTAGAACTTGTTGAAACCTGGTTAGTTAGTGGGACTAGCTGAATCAGTGGAACGGTTTATTGATCGGACAAAAGTTTTTTGGTTGTTTTTTAGTGCTGGTCGGGTCCGTGGGTAGCGTTTGTGGACATGTGGTGGTTGGGTTGTGGCAGATGTAGAGTGGTCGTGGGGGGTGTGTCTAGTGGTTGTGTCCGAACTGAAGATCGGTTTTGAACGTTTGTGGGTGGTTGGTTGGTGTTTGTCGAAGTTGTTGTGTGGAGCTCTGAGGGAGTTGGTCTGAGGTAAGTGTAGGATCTAGTGTGTATGAGGTGCCGTCTTGTAGTTAGGGACGAGGCGTAGTGCTGTGGCGTAGAACTTTGGGTCCGCGGAGTCGGTGATGTTTTTCAGCGGGAGAGATGAGGTGGTATTCGGTAGGCGTGTTTTTGGTAGTAGTGTGATATACTGATGCGAGGTATGGTGTCGTTGTGTGGTGTTTGTGTTGTAGGATGTTGATGAAGCTGATGGTTAGTGGTGTTTGTGGGAGATTTGGGATAGCCCAGGTAGGCGGTGTTTTGGATGATGATAGCGCTGATGTTGGCAGGGAAGTCGTGGGTTTGAGATTGGTGATGTACGAGGTGGATGGGGGTAATTGACGTGTGTTATTTGAGTGATTGATACGACGCGGTAGGCGTTGTGTTTTTGGAGATGGGGTAGTAGGCAGTAGTGTGTCCGTTGTTTTGAGATTGGTAGACAGGTAAGGCGTGTTTTGAGATGGATGCGAGGGCAGGTAAGCGTGATGTTGAGAGTGATTGACACTGGGTAGGGCGTGGGTTGTTGAGATGGAGTGAGGTATGTGCATCAGGTAGGGGTGGTTTTTGAAGGTGGATAGAGGCAGTGGTGTGGGGCGTTGTTTTGAGATGGTATGGACAGGGTGAGGGCGTGTTTTGAGGATGATCAGCAAGGTAGGGCGTGTTTCGATGATAGTAATCAGAATTAAGCGCAGTTGTTTTTGGGAGTACGCCATCACAGGTAACATGATTTTGCGAAGGTAGTCAGTAGGCCTATACGTTTTAAATACTATTCTACAATTATGAAATAATGTTTGGGATTACCTTGGGGTCACTTTTCCATCTGAATACTCAGAGCATCTTGGCACGTGCAGCAAGAATATATGTTATTGAGTAATGCTACATGTAATGTGGTAAATGATAATATTGTGGCTTCTTTGCTAGTTAGAACAAGTACGATGGAAAGATATATTGAAAAGCAAACACTTGTGTATGAGTATTACGGTCTTCTGACTAATTCTAATTAATTATACCCCGCACTTTCTAAAGAAAGTTTTGGATATAGTGTTGTTACTGTGTTCGGTCCGTCTCTCTCTCATACTTTTCTTCTTCGTCAAACATCCTCTTATATTTCGCGAAAGCAAACAATTAATCTATATGAATACGATAGGCAGTGTTCCTGTAGAGTGTTAAATAAGGTTTAGAATTTTAAATTTTTTTCCCTGGGGGCCCAAATGAGAGTAAAAAATATAATGGATTTTCTAAACAAACTTTGGCTCTCCCCAAACTCCTCTTACATTTCATGCAGTAGCCAAATCATCTTTGGAATACATTCGTGATGGTCCTGTAGATGTACATAAGTTTCGGAATTTTTCATTTTTACCAGGGGGCCGAATAGGGTTAAAATAACAACGGTTTTTCTACAACAACTTCTCTTACATTTCATGCAGTAGTATAATCCATCTTTTGACAGGTGATTGGTGGTGTCCTGTAAATATGCATTTATGGTTTTCCGAATTTTCATTTTCACCTCAGGGGCAAATTGGGTGAATAAACGTCGAAAAAATCACTGGTGCTTAAGCATTGTTTAGATGCAACAAGAAGTTATTTTCTTTTAAGGTTGGGAATCGTCAACCATTTTAAAGGTATTTGAACAAATGAGATTAATGATGGGGGTTAGGATGAAGAATGACCCCAAGCTACTTGCTTATCAGAATACTCATAATTCTTGATATGTGCAGCAGAAAATATATGGTTTGGGGGTCAGAACCTCAACTGTTTGTATAAATATATTTTCAACAATTATTAAAAGTTTTTGAGTAGACCTCAGAGCACTTGCCCAAACATGTAAAGAGGCACAGATAACGCAAAGTGATCAATCTCGTAAAAGTTCCAAATAGAATACAAATAACAAGAGTTGGGCAACACTGACCCTGGAACGCGCCAGAGGTTGGATCAAGTGCCTAGGAGGAGTAAGCATACCCTGCTGAAAACTCAATGAAATTTTGACATACCGGTATGCAGCAAGAATATATAAGTACTCTTGGAACTGAACATGGCGTCCTGCTAGTTACACAAGTACAAAACACTTGAGTACAACCTGCGTACGGGGTATTACACGAATAACAATGCTATGTTTTGGTTTACCGAGTGATGATAGGCAGCTACATGTTGCATTACCAACTAAATTTTCATAACCCATGTAAGCGGATTATGAATTTTTTTTTCTGGCAATGATACCCGCACTTCATCACCCGATAAACCAACAAAGAAATACATTTTAATTGTCTATTATTTCAAATTTGTTTAAACATATGTAACTAGGGTTTATAAGTACTAATATCATATTGTTGACTCATTTTCGTTCCTTTAGACGGAACAGGCCAAATGAAACCTTTGACCTTAAAACAACATCTCATATTAAATCTATTGATGAAAAAAACAATAAAAAATAAAAAAACAAAAAAAACAAAAAAAAAAC
>CAJDSM010016037.1:75118-89200 GCA_903981925.1 Ostrea lurida
ATTATAAAAGTTTTGAGTAACCTCAGAGCACTTGCCCAACATGTAAAGGCACAGATAACGAAAAGTGATCAATCTCGTAAGTTCCAAATAGAATACAATAACAAGAGTTGGGCAAACACTGACCCCTGGACGCGCCAGAGGTTGGATCAAGTGCCTAGGAGGAGTAAGCATACCCTGCTGAAAACTCAATGAAATTTGACATACCGGTATGCAGCAAGAATATATAAGTACCGGAACTACATGGCGTCTGCTAGTTACACAAGTACAACATTGAGTACACTTGCGTACGGGTATTACACAATACAATGCTATGTTTGTTGGTTTACCGAGTGATGAAGGCAGCTACATGTTGCATTACAGACTAAATTCATAACCCATGTAAGCGGATTATGAATTTTTTTTCTGCAATGATACCCGCCTTCATCACCCGATAAACCAACAAAGAAATACATTTAATTGTCTATATTTTCAAATTTGTTTAAACATATGAACTAGGTTTAAGTACTAAAATATCATATTGTTGACCATTTCGTTCCTTTAGACGGAACAGCCAATGAAACCTTTGACCTTAACAACAATCCATATTAATCTATGATGAAAAAACAATAAATAATAAAAAAACAAAAAAACAAAAAAAAACAAAAAAAAAACAAACCAACAATCCATATTTGGTAATGATTACGTGGATAAGTGGTACTTCAAAACCGGATCCGTGGGGGATCCGGGTTAGAATAGGTCCTCAGCATCCCCTTGTGTGTCGTAAGGGGCGACTGAATGGGGCGGTCATTCGGATGAGACCGGAAAAACCGAGGTCCCGTGTCACAGCAGGTGTGGCACGATAAAGATCCCTCCCTGCTCAAAGGCCCTGAGTGCCGAGCATAGACCTAAATTTTGCAGCCCTTCACCGGCATTGGTGACGTCTCCATATGAGAGAAATATTCTCGGTGGGACGTAAAACAATTAATCAAAACCGGATCGAACTAGTTTGCAACAAACATGGATTCATTGAATGATGAGCACAATGTCAATTTCATATGAAAAAGAGAAAAGATTCAGTTAATGTAAAGATTGTCTTATAACAATATCTAACGTTAGTTTTTGTTGTTGAGAGAGTGGGGCGATTCTTCCGTACCGGGTCGGATTCCATATTTGTCCTCAAGCATCAAGCAAACTTTCTTTTTTCTCGCGGCATAATCCTACCCCAGATTAGATCCAATCGTTGTTAAAATAGGTCGTATCAGCATTTTGAAGAGTATGCCAATATAAAATTCGCAATATGCACACTGATATAAAATATCTAATCCCTTTTAAGGCGACATAAAAGATAAAACTACAATGGATTTTAAAGTCTTCAAAGAATCTGAATCCCTGAGTTGTTTTATGGGTGCTGTGAAGAAAAGAATTTGTGATGTAAAATTGACGAGTAGTTTCTGAATCTGTTTGATATTACAGTTTCTATGAGCAGTTGATATTATAAAAATGTCAAGGACAGATATCAAGAATACAAAATCTTTTGATTTAGTAGTAAAAGAACTCGCTTTCCCTTGCAAATAAGAGAATGATCCAAGCCGGAATATTAGTATAAAGCTATACAAAAAAGGAGAATATTACCGATAGCATTTTTGTGAAGAAATATTCAATTGTAAAAGAATGTAAAATTTTCTTTCAGAAAATATGTAAAAAAAAAAATTCTGTTAGATTATGATGAAGTAGAATACAATGTAAATACTTATGTGAGGTAAATACACATATCGTTATTTACAAGTCATGGACATTTTGCATTTTTGCCCGAAAATTTTCCTCTTTTATAAATTATGTAATCCATCTTTATTGAAAACAAATGATGAGATACGATAGTATGAAACGATAAGTGAAATATTCACATTCAAATTAATATTATGAATAGTATATGTGAACGCCTGCTGGTTTGAAATAATATCAACAATGAAAACAAATAAGCAATCCCTTCTTAGCACCCTCCTTTACTATGCCAAGACAAATGCAGTCTTGTTTCATCGTTGCTATATAATAGCAAATATAACAGAAGAATGCCGGCAACGCAATCAAAATATTCCGAAAAAAGTATTTCAATTTACAAGAGATGCATCTGTTCTGGAGAAAGATCAAAACCCAGGTTCAATTTTCGATTCCAGCATCAAAGGCAGTGACTATTATTTTGTTCAGCGCCTGACTTCAAAAGTGAATGTCATGGGTTTTCTTGGGTGGTGGGGCTTATAGAAGCAGGTCTTGTGACACGACAGGCAGTTGCACGATAACAAACTCTCACTGTTACATAGTTCATAGCTGCGACACTTCACCTAAAGCTGGTGCCCTCTAATTCTCGACAATAAGCGAACAAATCGAAGTCTTCAGAAAACACCGAGAGTCAAGGATCTTCCTTTTCTAAGAGTTATTCCCCTTTTTTGAAAGTAAGTTATTGAATTTGATTACACTAATCTACAAGTTTATCCTTTCAAATCTATTTTCACCACCGTAAGAAAATGAAAGGTACAATTCACCACTTGTCTCCTTCACAAACAAAATGTCTTATTGCATTACAAAGGATATTAAGGTGGCCCACTACATCTGGGAAAAGTTTCTCAAAACTGCAACGAAATATGATTTAATTGAAAGATATATGATATATAATTATTTACATGTTAAATGGTGGAAACTTATGATATTTGAATACAAAAACATTGATTTTCATAAAATTTCTTAGCAGTAAAATGACAAAAGTCTTGCCGGAATTTCGAACTCGGAACCTGCCGGTTTAACCACACCCATGCTTTACAACCCTTACTGAGTCTATAAGATGTTTCATACATCAAACAATTGATCGAAACACATAGCTATTTCATAAACTATTTTAAATCGCCATGTTGTGAACGTTTTGTGTTATAAGATTACAAAGAACTGGGGTCTTAGTGCTTGTTATTGAGCTACAGTATGATAAACTTGAACTTTATACACTTGAATGTAAAATTTACACACGATGTACTCGCATAAACTCGATTTTTCAACATATCAATGCATCAGTACATAACATAAGTACACAATCATCTCTTTTAACAATAAAGATATAAAAAAATATAATGCGAGTAGATTGGAAATAAACAAGGAGCTTTTTGTACTAAATATACAGACCTTTTTATTACATTTATATGGAATTTGAGAGTTCGAAAAGAACGTATTAGGAGTATTGTCAATTTTTTTTTAAATGAAACTAAATAAAGTGGGGATTATGGATAAAAAGTTAGAATTATTGGCCAAAATGCTGAATTTTCATTACATGTTTTTGATATATCAATGTAGATGTATTTACAAATCGGCGTTGCGTTTACGATGACATACAAACCAATTTAGTAAATTTACAAACATTTGAATTAATATAAAGTCTCTACTATTCGTATCATGATTACAAAATTAAAAATTAAACCTAGGGGTACATTTTTTGACGATATGTTGAATAAAACAAAACCTGTATATCGTGCAAATTTAGATTTAATTGAGTAAGGAATCATCCTGCACCAATATGCAGTCCCTGTCACAACATTTCAAAATTGGACTCGACATAATGATTTTTAACTTGGTAGGTTCATATAACATCAATAGAATAAACATTGAACCATTATCTACACAGTTTTAGTATCCTGTGCAGCTATGTTCAAAAGCTGGAGAACAAAATCTATTCGTGGCAAGCTACACCTACTACATTTGTTTTTTTTTTTTTTTTTTACCTCATATTAATACGATATATAATCAGACGTGGGGCAGTTTACGCTTCTAATGATCAGCTTTGCGGATTACACCGCGTAAACTGCACCAGGCTAGATTAAATTATATAACATAGGTCGAGATTAGCTTCATTCCTCTAATGGAATCTCGAGAAACCGTATCATGGTATCCACCTGGGATTTCTGGTTGTAGGGAGTGTCTTCGGAGATTGATGATATTCGTATTTACCATATATTTAGGCAGAATCATTTCAATATATTTGCATTTCCAATGTTTGCCTTGAAATCTATACAGATTGTAACGGTAGTTATTTCTTTTTTGGTGTCATGCAGTCGTGAACAATGAGACAGAAATGAAAGAAAGAAATACAGAAAATAAATTTCAATTTTGGAAATAAATAAGGTTATGTAAAGGCAAAGATAACGAACAGTGATCAATCTCGTAAGTCCTAGTTAAATAGAATACAGAAACAAGAGTTGGGCAAACACGGACCCCTGGACACGCCAGAGGTGGGATCAGGTGCCTAGGAGGAGTAAGTATCCCCGTTGACCGGTCACACCCGTTGTGAGATGCTTCACGCCCGAAAACTTTTCATAAAGTGCTTTATTTCTTCATTGTACATTTCAATGACTGAATTTGGTAGAGGGATTGACAGTCTAAGAGGTGAATGAAGATGTCATTTTAAGAAATTTATATACCGTATGTAACAGGCAGTGAACACAATAATTATTTAAAATTTGGTGCAAAGTTAATACGAATCGTAGCACAATCTGGAATCTTTCTGTCCATTATGAGGACTTGTACACATATTTATGTGAAGACTATATTAATAAATAATGGAAATCATGCAGCATAACATGAACTAATCCAATATCTGCTTATTACATGTACATGGCCAGCATTTGATGTCTGGAGAATATTCTGATAGTAATTTCACCGGTCTACTGAGATTCTCTATACTGAATTAGTTGTATGTCGAAGATTTGTTAATTTTTGCAAAAAGTGTATTTAGGCATTTCTTAAAATTCAAGTTTTAGATTGTGTCATTTGTTTTTGGACGTTGAACAAACAAGTTCTACAACTGACGGGGACAAGTGTCATTCAATGTGACTCTGGCATCATACACTTATAAATTAATCTAATCTATTCCATAATTGCACCATCCTGAGTTTGGAGGATTGAAATGCGATGTTTGGAGTTTAAACTTTCAAGAAAACAATTCGAATATTGTCCCCGAATCCTCATCGTCAAATTAATCAGGAACGGAGATACATATGTAAGTAGATGAGAAAGCATAAACGTGGAAATTTAAGCGTGGGGTTTATTTACCTCCACGTGTACTATTCTCATAGTTAAACAATTCATCAAATATAGATATTGATGTTGCGCAATTAAACACTAGATGTATATGGTAAGTAAAGGAAATACGCAAAATAAACGACACGCTTATTCCTTGATACGTGTTTTGTCTAATTCTGCCCAATAGTAGACAACCGACATAAAAACGACACGCGGAAATATAGATAGATATAGTACATTATTTCTGAAAAGGACACATCGCTTGTTCCTGAATCTCTTAGGCTCTTAAGCAAAATTAATTCTTTGCATGCCTAAAAGGACTTTAAATGTATTTAGAATAAAAAATATTTTGCGTAGTTTTCGAGTTTGAAAGCGATGAAATTTAAATCTTGCAACATGCCTATTTTCTCTCGGTATTTACGCGCCTTTATGTGTGACGTACGTAATCATATGCGACCTTCGAGCGAGATGGTTTGAAAACATTTAAACGGATTACATTTAATCGACAAAAAGACAATTATCACATTTAATAACGGTTGTAGATAACATTACATTCGGGTGTTTTGTCAGAATAAGGGAGGTAGCTTGAGTTTTTTGAAGGTGTGTCAACTTGCGCCTTTTCAGAGAGTAACAAAGAATGTTACTATTTATCTTAAGCCACATTTTAACTTTTGGTTTGTTTGACTCTTTTGTGCCTTTACTTTGTACAATTCACTTTCCCATTACTTTCGCGATGACAGAAAAAAAATCCCATTATTCTAGTTTTCTTTTAATACATTTATATGATATGATATCGGTTTCAGGATTCGTGTATAAATAGGTTCCGTAGAGACACACGGAGGAGATATGCAGTTATTATTTTGGTCTGTAAATAAAATTATGATCTTTAGAATTACCATCATGGTCCAAGAAAGCCCTTCATTAAAAGCAGCGCGTCTGTGGCGGCGCTTTATCGCGTTTCCAATTTCCTCTGCGTATCTTTCAATATCCAATAGAATTAGTCGCAAAGACTCCAATTTTCACACACTTAATTTCCCAGTAGAGAAAAGGAAAATCTGTATAATGTTTTGTATGGTGACATATTTTTATAAAATTGGTCTTTAATTTGATTGTCCATTTACAAGTCTATGATTTTGTCACAAAACAGTAAACTAGAAAACTCACGAATGCTGGGAAGACAACCATGTGACATGAGAAAAGATGCGAAAATAAGGGGCCCTATAACTGAAAAGTGTTGTAAAAATCCTCGCAAAACACGTTTGAAATTTTTTTTATAAAATATACAAGAGAATTCTTTTCTCTTTCTCCATATTGGTAACTTTTCCGAACTGAATTACACATTTTCGAATGATTTACTTTTAAAGGCATACTTTTCATAAATTTACAAAGTTACTTAATATAAAACTATGAAATTAGCTGGTGTTGGTGATGAAAAGTATGACTTTTTCAACAGCAAACCTAAGAAATTTACTATGGACAGTTGACAAATCATTTGGACGAATATTAAAAGAAACCCCTCAATATTATCCGTGCTATTCATAAATGTGCGATCGAAGAATAGGAATAATCAAGTTTACATTACAATGATTTTTCAAGCCTTTTATTTAGTATTGCCTTCGGTACATTTTATTCGGTACAAAACTTCGGTACATTTCTATATGGTATTTGACTTCAGTACATTAAAAAATTATTCCTTACTTTGCTTCGGAACATCATTCATTCCGTATTGGACTTCCGTACATTTTTATTGGGTACTTGACTTCCGACGTATTTGGTACATTTATATTCTGTTCATTTTTATTCTGTCTCCTGGCATCGGTACATCATTCACTCGGTACTTGACTTCCGATCATTTTCATTCGGTACTTGACCTCAATAGATTTTCATTCTGTACTTGCCATCGGAATAACCCGGACCGACTCTTATGCTTTATAAACTCTTTGATTTAACAACCCCCCCCCCCCCCCCCCCCCCAAAGAAAGAAAGTAAAAGGCGAAGATAATGAACAGTGATCAATCTCGTAAGTCCAAAACAGAATAAAAAACAAGAACTGGGCAAACATGGACCCCGGGATATACCCAAGGTGGGATCAGGTGCCTAAGAAAAGTAAACATTCCTTGCCGACCGGTCACACACGCCGTGAGCCCTTTGAAATTTTGATTGGAATGAGGGGAAATTGAAGTTCATTATTGACTAAATGAATTGGTTAGCCTTATTTGTATAATAATGTATGTATTGTGTTGGCCTTCTTCAAACGTGATCGGAAAGAAAACCGATGGCGTCGGTAACTTCATCAATTGTGTAAAGTAAGGAATTCATTATGCTAAATCATTATTATACACTAAATAGTAGCTATATAAACACATATCCAATTATATCTCTGGGAAAAATCGCACTTTGTTTGCGATTACGACAGTCACGTGATCAGTACTCGACTCGGTTTTCAAAAGAAAGCGTGTGAAAAGGCAGGCTGTATTTTGAACCATTGCTTCATATTTGGATATTTTACTTATAATGACTGCAAATGGCAGACTCCGGCAACTGCAATTATATGGCAGAACTAGCTGATAATGCACTTTAACTTGCAATCGTCAACTTCCTTTTTCTATGTAATAATGTACCAATATCACCTGCTTAATGGTGTGATGCCTCCAAGTTGATTCGATACGCAAGAGCATGCGATGCGTATGAGGACTTTTTAAAGCGCGAGGACCAAACAACTAACAAAAAAGTTTATGTTGCATAGGTATTAAGATTGAAATCATATTCGTAAATTCTACGGTCGCTTATAATAATACCTTGTTTGAATTACAAATTCATACAGATTCATGTTGGACTGAATTTTCATACCCTTGTTAAACTGTCATTTTCGTACTAGATTTGACGACGGGTAATCCCGTTTACTTTGTTTCGACATAGAGCTCACGGCGGTGTGACCGGTCGGCAGAGGATGCTTTCTCCTCCATGGCACCTGATCCTGCTTCGCTTTTGTCGGAGGTCCGTGTTGCCCTAAACGAGACTTTGTATATATGTTTTTTTGGATTATGATTAATACGTTTAACACATTGTTAACTTCGCCATATTTATATTCGAAACCGTAGGTTTTTATAAGCATACTTAGTGATTTTTTTTGGGATGGGGGGGGGGGTCATTTTATTCATAGGATATTAGATTGTATCTAGAATTATGTGCTTCGTTGAACCTTTTTCCCAATTTAATTGGAGTTGTTGCCTTAGTTACAAGGAAGAAAATTAGGAATAAAAAAATATCCTGCGTTGTGGAAAATTACAGTAAATCGTTTTTTCTATGCCATCATGAATACCCTAATTGAAGACCAAATTGATTGAGCTGAAAGAATTATATTTGTTTTGTAATTGATATTAATCAAAGAAATCTGAGAAAGATTTCAGTGGTGGCTTTCACTACCAATTTTACCGTTTAGTGTTTAATCGGTCAGGAATGATTAATTTTCTATAATGGAATAACATATTGAAACTTGTTTCCCATTCCCAGATCGTGCTTTTAGTACATCGAAGAGAATTTTGTACCCAAATGACATAAAAGTTAAATATTGTTTTCCACCTCGTGCCCAAGACAGGTTAAAGACCTTATTGCTTTGCGAACTTTTGTGGGAGTGACGCAGTCTCGCGATATCCGCTGGAAGGCTGGAAATAGAATACCATTCTTATCTAACCAATTTGTACCAATATTTCTGTTTGTCTTATTTCATGACAAAGAAAAAGCAACAGGTATCTTTATTTGATTGTGTTACATTGTCTATCGGGATCGGGGTTCATATTTCGATAATGCCTGTAAGAAAGACTCGTCTGCATGTCTACATTTGCGTGGTATGGACTGTGGAAGATTTATAGCATGAAATATCTTTGACTACTGCTGATGTGTCCCGTTAAACGTTAATTAACAAAGACGTGGGAGAAAAAAAGCTCATTTTATGAAAATAATCATCACCATTGGTCTGCCTTAATCATGCAAATATTAGTTAGGATGGGTAGTCAATGAGACAATGAAAGAATGTAATGGAAACACGACACCTACTGCCTTACCTTGTTAAAACATGCATGTTGTAATTATTATTTCATCTAACGCCAGCAGTAATCGGATTTCATTCAGGTTATGAGATTTTCTTATTTCGAGCCAATAAAACGGTAATACAATAGTGAAGCATAAGTCAAATTATCTTCATAGGGTGATGGTTATCCAATCAATATTGTCAACAAATATTCACATAGCTAGTATCGACTTTTTATTGTATTGATTGCTTTTTCATAAGCTCTATAACTTGAAAATATGTACTCTAAATTTCAATTAACTTGTGTTTACGAAAAACGCATCCAGGCATTTTAAAGATAAATTCGATCTATTCTAAATGAAACAGTGCTTAAATTGGAAATCAGAATCATTAAGTCTTAGTTCTCATGGCGACAAATTGGTAACTTTCAGAAGCATTCCAATAGAACAAAAAACGAGAGATTTATTATTAATATTTCAACATTGATATAAAAGATATTGAAACAAGAATGGTATTTGATGAAGAAATGCATTCATTTTTACGATGTGTTGGTCGAGCAGAAATAATTTTGGCGCCAATGAATGCCATCAATATGAAATATATCGCATTTATGTCGCGCCGTTTCACACACATCTAATCTGAGAGAGGGACGTCATTTGAACTCAGATTGCAAATAAAGGCTCCTGTTGATACAATTACCATGGTTACAAATCACACAAAAGATATTTTACAATAAATGAATAAATTCTGAAACACACATCTAATAAAATGAGATGACTCCCTTTAGAAAACAAATCATTAATTAGTACATAGTAGATACCCAGCAGAGTCACCTGCCTTTAAACAATGAACAAGTAGAACAGGAGTTATTCCCCTTTACGATTTTTTAAAACCAAAGTAAAGCTTTTATTTTTCTTTCCTTCATGAGTCTCAAAAACTATGATTTTACAACAATTCGTGACTAACATCGTAGAATGATTTATCAATCAATTAAGATGTTTGCTGAATCTGATTTATGGACGAATAATGCACTTTCATAGTTTTACGGTGACAGTTCCAAAACGTGCAAAGTAGTTTAACATATATACGTTATATAATAGTTGATGCTTTTAAAGCTTTGCCATTATATCTGAATTCATTTTATTTGCAATGTAAATTTTATGTCTAAACATCAAGTACTGTTATTTCGTTAAATCCGGTAAAATACAACTAGTTTTCCTTGTTCCTAATAGGGCATTATCTCTACGTTGCGTATTTGAAATAATGTTTCCATACCAACAATATATTTGAACTTTTTACTTTAATATCTCCAAAAATAATTTTTGCAAAGGTCACCATCTAGTTTTCTATGACAATGAAAAAGGCACCTTTTAATTTTTTGTGCCTTACAACGATTTTTCCAGTTCCGAATAGCCTCAATTCACATGAGTAGAAAATGCATTCATTAATAAACGTGTTAATAATTGATTTTTCATCTGAAGAATTTAAGTAGATTTTGAAAACAGTTCATACTTTACTTAATTACGTCTTGAAAATGAGGGGGCTTCCTGATTTTTTCATAAAACAAACATGGCGGATTTCCGGAAAATCTTCAAGTAGCTAACATAATTCATGCGCTCAGTGAATAATGAAAATTGTAGAATTATTTAACAGATGAAGGGTTAAAATTTATTATTAAAATTATTTATTTAACAATTTCGTACGAGATCAAAATTTTCGCTCATCAAATTTAAGTTTTTCGGAACTGGAAAACGATTCGGAACTAGGAAAACCACGGTATCTAATGCTGCTTCATGAAAAAGACAATTTCATGAATAAACAGAAACATGTGATTAAAATATTTAGATATTGCAAGTTTTTCTTTCTGGGTATAAATTCGCTGGCAGAAATCATACGCGTTTACAAAATATTGGCGACTGTAATAGCTGTTTAGAGGGAAATCGCCCCCAGGCCATTTCCGCCTTGAGACTTTGTAATACAGTTCCGACACTTTTTGAAAGATAACGTGGCACACCTACCTGCTAACGGCCCTAATTATAAATATATCTAAATTTCCTTGTTTCATGTTGAAATTTATGTGATTCACAAAATTAACATTTACAAGTACTTTTAATGATTTCAAAGTTAAACGGCGCATGAATTCGCCAGATACGGTTTAATTTAAGCTTGGGGTTACTTCAGTGGCTGAAATTCTCAGAAATTCTTATAGGATTTTGTCTCCCCATACATTTACAGATCTGGAAATATAGGGCACAAGTAATATTTTGGATGAGTTTGTATATAAATTGTTTTTATTAATTTCGTGTAGCGAAAATATAATATCTTAAGGCGTTTAGAAGGGAAAAAAAATCCAGGAAACTGGTCGTAACAGTAATTTTTAAAAGATAAAGCGGCACAACTCCATCAAAGAATATAC
The DNA here is from genome assembly GCA_903981925.1 of Ostrea lurida. Lineage (NCBI taxonomy): Eukaryota > Metazoa > Mollusca > Bivalvia > Ostreida > Ostreidae > Ostrea > Ostrea lurida. The sequence goes on from CAJDSM010016037.1 coordinate 86,602, forward strand.
ACCTGCATACATAAAAAAGTTCAATATCTCTAAGGGTTTATAAAATAAGAATATGAGTTAAACTAATTCATGCTCCCCGAACTGCATACAACCAATATTGATTGAGTGGTTTGTTTGTTTTACATCCCGTCGAGAATTTTTCACTTTGACAAATTAAAGAGGTTCGCACCTGAGCTTTGCACTAATGTCTATTTTTTTTTTAGGAAGTGTATTTTTGATTTCTACATTGAAGGAGAATTGGGAAATCAAGAAGAAAATTGGGGTTGCCATACTTGAGCTAAAGTGTTTTAAACATTACCTTTTTGCACATAAAGATTACTGAAAATTTATACATTCAAACTTGATTTGTCTGTGGCTGTAATATAAACAAATCATAAACAACACAAATCAATCAATATTTAGAATAGATACATAATCATGTCTTCTTACAGTACAGATATGAAAAAAGGTTTAATGCTTGTAATGAAAATAATGACCTTTTTTGCACTTGATGTACGGAAAAACTCATGACATCATTGCACCCCTGGGGCTTTAGGGGCGGGGCAGAAACTTTCAAAATATGACAAATTTTCAAAAGATCTTCTTCTCTACAACCGCAAATATGTAAGACCAACTAAATGCATAGTTTACAGGAAGGCCTCTATCAAAATTGTAAACTTGGTGATCCCCGGGTAGGGGTTCTGGCCCCAGGGAGGTGCCAATCTTGGTACATAGTGTTTATATGTAAACATTTGAAAATCTTCTTCTTTAATGCTATTGTTATGTGAAATGAGGGGGGGGGGGGTGACCGTTAAGGCCTGTGGACCTCTTCAAGTCTTGTTTCAAATATAAAATAATACATGTATATAAATACATACCGTAAATGTTGAGTGACCTTAGTCTTAACAAAATGACCTGGAGTGACCTTTTCCTATATGTCTATCTTTACGACACATGATCAACTGTTGAAAGAAGAAACTTTTTCCCTCATACGAGGTACATCTTCTAAATGACCTTGACCTTTCAAAAATGACCTTGGGAGACCTTGAACCAATAGTTAAATATACCAGTTGAAATATACAAGGTACATGAATATATTCTGAGTGACCTTGACCTTTACAAAATCTCGAGGGGTCTGGAAGACTACTCGTCGCGGAAGGACGGATATGCCCCGACCACTTTGTGAAACTGCAAAAAATCTTAATGGAACCTCTCCATTAAAGCAATCTGTTTGAACTCTATGATCTACCTCACCGTGGACCATCGTGACCAGGAAGACCTCCAAACTAATGAAATATCAGCTTTCGTGATTTTCATCTGCTACAGTAAAAACAATTGACGTCACATTGCAATGGATGGATGCTAACGAAATATGTTCCCACCCGTGCGGTGATAGAGCTTTTCAACCCGCGCTGTGTCAGCATCTGTCCATTGCGACGTCAAAGTTTCGACTGTATAATGAATGAAACCGCGAATGTTGTATTTATGATTCAAATGAGGGCAGGACACACGAGATGAGCAAATTGAGTAAGCTTTACACAAACCTAACCCACAGAATGAAGGCATGTGCATCAAATCGAAATAGAAATTGCTTTGCACTTTTTGTCAAACACTCGCGTTTAATGGTGTACTCTGATCTTTTAGAAGTTGCATTCTGTACAACTTTTGATAATACATGTTCTCCTGCCTACCTTGAGACACTGTAGAAATAACAACACGTTAGGAGACGCGGTTAGCGCTCATATCTATTTTAGTCTTGTAATCATCATCATTTATAATCATCATCACCATGCACACATTTAAACAATCATCTGTTATCGTCCCATCAACATGACTGCTATTTTCTTTCTCATTGTTACATGAGCACATGTCACATCAAAAAACACAATGTAAATTTCGTATCAAACAAAAAGAAATTGCACACAGTCCCAATCAAAATTCAAATGTAAATAAAAAATTTACGTGTTCACTGGCTGAGCGCTAACACGTCGAATGACCAAAACTTGCTTATTACCCATAAGCACTACCGAAAGAGGCGCGAGAAAGCGCCCTCTACAGTATCTCAACTCAGGAGAAAATAATTCTATTCTAATTCACCAGTTCAAACGAATAGAATTATATTACCTGAACCAAATATTGGACCCGTGGGGGTCCGGGTTAGAATAATAGGCCCCAGCATCCACTTGCGTGTCGTAAGAGGCGAACTGAATGGGCGGTCCTTCTGATGAGACCGCAAAAACCGGGCCCGTGGTCACCAGCAGGGAGTGGCATCGATACAGACTCCCTCCCGCTCAAGTAAGGACCCGAGTGCCGGCAACTGGCCTAAATTTGCAGGCCCATTCAGCCGCAAATGGTTGAGTTCTCCATATGAGTTGAAATATTCTCGAGTGGGATTGATTGAATATTTATGTTTTACGTCCCAACGAGAATATTTCACTCATATGGGGAGACGTCACCAATGCGGGAAGGGCTTGCAAAATTAAGGCCTAATGCTCGAGCATCGCGGCCTTTGAGCAGTGAGGGATCTTTATCCAAATCTTCGCAGAGGTTCCCGTTCCCGCCACGCATATAGGCATTGTGGGATTGGAAATTTCGGCGAAGTTACGCGAGGAATACAACG
>CAJDSM010016039.1:0-15517 GCA_903981925.1 Ostrea lurida
GTTTATGGAAAAAATAAAACAACAAAGTATTTATTACTGGCAACCAGATTGATAATATAAGTAAAATGAATACAACAAGTAGTGCACGAGAGTTTGTGGCGTAATTTGTAATTTTCAATTAAATTGTCAAGGTCTAAGTACTTAAAGAGAGTATTAGGAGAGAAGTAGAAAGAGAGCAGAGATAAGAAGAGAAAGACGTATATTTGGAAGAGTAAGAGATGATGAGTATGCTCGCGGGTAGAGTGTGTATAGTAGTTAGTGTCGGAGTCGCTGGCGTCACTACTAGGATTTGCGTTGTTTATCAATAATGATGTTTATCTAATATCTAAACTATAGTTTTTTTTTAGTCATAAAATTATTCAGAAGGTTGTCGAAAGACTAAAGGCAATTAGAGGTTAAAAGAAAATCGAAAATCTATAAATGCAGAAGGTGATGAACGACAAACCAAACGATCAATCTCATAATACCTACAAGGATACTAAATTAATTTCTCTTGATTAGAGAAAGGGTATACATGGATCCTTGGGTATGAGCATGCATACTTTAACATGTACTATACCATTTTACTTTGATTAAAGTGGATACACAATGCTTTATACTGGCATACATTTCTCTTTTTGTGTAAGTAAATTTATAGCATGAAGATAATCATCACCAGTGTGATTGTAGCAGAACCCAAGACCAATACAATGCTATTGAATTGACACACTCTTTTCAATTTTAATAACGCAACTTGTGGTAGCAGGAAAGATGATTTTTCACAAAAAGTATGAAAGTTTCCAACTGAAACATTTGGAAGGTGTTTAAGACTTGCGGCACTGGATAAGTATTTCTTTGACAAATAATAAGACCTCCATCAATTTTGACTACTCATATACGTAAGATTAATTTTATACTTTCATATCATCATGTACACTTTTAATATAAATTTGTCAAACCAATTAACACTGCCGCTCATTTTCCCTCTGCAACATAAAATAATGAGTATAGATTCAAAATGAAGACTAACTTATAAACATTTTCAGATCCCATCACTCTTTTGAATTGTTGTAGAAGTGAGTTAGTAATTTATGAAATATGTTCTGTATATACAATGCATACTTGTATATTGTTTATATTGTTTTGTGAAGAAGCAAGCAAGAAATAATCGAAACATATCTTGAATAATGCTATATGATCTATACTCGAGGTGAAATACTTAACGGGAATATGCCTAGCAATTTTGCGATTTTCAACTATTTATTTTATTCGACAAAATTTTTTTGATCTCATGTTCATGTCGTTTATCAACGTAACCTTACACTAGATATAAATAAAATTAGCGTAAATCATTTATTCAAATATATATGAATGATACAGGAGTAAAATAACTGGCTGCTGTTTTATATATACTGTATCAATGAACATTATTATGATATTGCAAAATAAAATATGGATAAATACATGTAACTATTACAGAGAAATAACTACACAATAGGAATGTAATAAACACGCCGAGAAATAGGTATATCCCAGAAAAATGATTATACTAAGGACAAGTGCTCATTATTACTGATTTTCGTATCAAGAAAAATTCAATCGAGAATTTTCATAAATTCCTTCTATTACACATTGAAAAATATCAATGAAAGAATGTATTTGATAAAATGTAAGAAGTATTTTAAAATATTTATGGTCTTTAATACCTTTCGAACCTGTCAAAAAATTACTGATGTCTTGAATAACTTGTTTCCAATATCACATATCGAATTTCAGGAAAGGTAAACTACATAAAAATTTAGTCTATCATTGTACCAATATTGTTAATTTTTATTTTATTAAAATACTGATAAAAAATTATAGGTACATGAACTCGTAATGGGATACAAATATCAGATATCGAAAATGAGGAAGATTGATATGCTGCATTTTTGGTCTTTTGATTTTATCTCATTTCATATATCAATATTATTTTAAATATTTAATATAATATAATATATTTTAGCAGCATTACTCCTGATTATAACGGTCAATAGGGATGCTTACTATATCTAGGTAACCCATTTCGCACTTCATCTTGGTTCCAGGCGTATTGTCGCCCTGTATCAATTTTGTTTTATAGGGGTTATGATTACTTGTCGCTGTGTTATTATCGTATTAGCTTTTTATTTTATTTCAGCAGCAAAGCTAATAACTCAAAAATTTTATCAATTAAATATGATACTATTTTAGTATAATTTAGTTGTAGTAGGAATTGAAGTATCAATGTTTCAGTTTAGGAAAAATAATTTAATTATCAACTTACTAATATCAATCATATACGGTACATCATTTTGGTGGCAGCCGCGATGCGCATTTTCGACAAATTATGTGCTCTTCAGTGATCGCTGGAACCCGAAGATGTTGAGAATCCGAAACTTACCTTCCTGTTTTGGTGATTAACATCATCTCCGTTCCTAGATTATGGATATCATGCCACAGCCTTCCTGACACATTCAATCTGCATTTCTTTCCAGTTGTGTCATCTGTAGGAAACAAAAGGAGAAGATAAATGGCATATACAAATCTATGTCCATGTAATAAAAACCCAAACATTTGAAACAGATATTTTTTTTGTATAGATTAATATCATTATATATTTTTATCTTTGATACGAATTTTATGTGAAATAATGGTGTACAAATTGTTGTAACATCCCTCCAAAAAGGTAAAATAAGAATAATGAAAAGTGAACGGCAGAATAGTATAGTTCAAACAAAAGAAAATAGGATGGTTCTAAAGCTTACCTGAAGTGCGTTTGCAATGCTGGATAAAGCACTTCTGATGGGATTGCTTTTTTTTGTTCGGATGTTCTCGATGACAGATTCCAAGTCCTGGCCCGAAAGTCTACTGATTGCTTTCTTTCTATACACGTTGGTCTACAGCTAAACAATACTGTCTATTCTAAAAGCCCTACCTTGAGACTCTAGCATTGTTCTTATAAATCCTTTAAGAACTTTAGACATTACCATGTTTACATTGAAACATGTTTCAACTGCCAAAATAAAAGCGCGTGATCCGGTAGTGGCTGAAATGTATATTATCTGAATTCAAAATGATGACTATAACATTGGCCAGAAAAGGATTATCTGCTCGCTCCTCGTTTCCCTGAAGAAATAAATGCTGTGATTGTTTAATAAGATCGCACCTGTGTACGGAAGATGACCCCAGTGCTTGATTAATAGGACTCCACACGGGGAGCTATTTCGACACTACTGTTCTAGGTGAAGTTCTGATTACACTAGATACTTTTTTAAACAAAACCTAAGGGATTTACAGAGTCAGTGTGTCCATACCAAAGAACTATTAGATGATAAGAGTTGTTTTTCATAATCCCAAGATAGACGTCGTGCCTTTCTTTCATCTCTTTTCTCAAGGCAATGGCAATTTTGTTTTTAACTTTCTAGTTCTATGGGTTTAATAAACAAGCTGAAAATAATCTATCATTGAAGTTTTTCTCATTTCTTTCATATATCTATTGGAAGTGTTCTCACAATGATCTGTGAGTTTTCACTGTCATGGGAAGCACTAGAAAATTGAAGAGAGAAATCAGGTCTGAATTATCTCCTTATTAAAAATGTTAATTTCTATGTAATGATATATAAAGGCTGCTGGAAAAAAATAATTTGAATAATTTTTATTGAATCTTTGAACAAGATGTTAAAAGTATCCAGTATTAAATATTTTTGAATAATTTAATGTTTGGCATTTGCCAATTTTTTTTAAATCTTAGGAAAATCCTCCAAATGTAACAAAAAATGCTCTTTGCAAAAGCTTTCTCAGACATTAATTCGATATGTTTCTTCAAAAACCCGTCATGAATTTTTTTAATTGTGTGTAGTATAGAGATATCCCCGCCACTCACCTTTTCCGTGAATAATATGAACTATTGCAAGCTCCGATTAATTATTGAATAAATTTATGTTGTTCAGGTGGTACAAGAAAAAATTTTGTTAACACTCTAACCACACAGTCTGTACGTCTGGAATTTCATCATAACAAATAAAATCAAAAACACTGGCTATGAGGATGTTCAATCATAATTCTGTTTATTTTATTAAATTGATGAAAACTCCCAAAATTAAATGTTACAGGTGAAAATTGTAAGGGGGGGGCTGTGAGAAGTGGGAAAGATGCAACCATGCTAGTTTACTGATTCGATTTACCAATACCGATATAAATACCAGATTTCTATCTCATGGGCCAGTGGTAGAATAAGTTCAGGTATTGGGCAATCTTAAAATATATATTAAAGGAAAAAAATGTTCATTGCAATATATTAAATTGAACTAATTCAACAGAATGCAAACATCAGTTCATTAATTCCAGAGTTGCGTATTTATAAAATAGAGCCCGATCACAGATATGTTATTCAAAGCCGAATAAATAACCTCCATTTAATGAAGGAAGATCTTTAAAGGTTCTTTTAATATAATGCAGAATTTGAAAGCAGATAATGCTTTGAAAATATGATTTTAACCCTTGAATAATTAGCCTGCGCTGTGGCGTGGCATGTGATGTCAAATCAAATATTAGTCATAGATATTATTCAAAACGTGACTACTATTCTTCATCCCCTTAATTTTAATGCCCCGTGGGGTTCCAGGTTAGAATAGGTCCTCAGTAACCCTTGCGTGTCGTACATGTAAGAGTCGACTATGTTGGGCGATTTTTCGGATGAGACCATTACAACCGAAGGTCCGTGTCACAGCAGGTGTGGCACGATAAATATCCCTCCCTGCTGAAAGGCCGTAAGTACCGAGCATAGGCCTAAATTTTGCAGCCCTTCACCGGCATTGGTGATATAGATCAAGAATTGTGACACATTACCTAAGTCTTGCGAACTACTCACATGGTGACTAAAAGTCTACATTATGAGTGAATATTCTTGAGAGGGACTTTAAAAAACAACCACCCATCAATCTAAATTAAAATGATTTGAATGCGGCATGTTGACATATAGGTGTTAGTATATCTGCAGGTATAGTTTATTTTCTTGCACTTTTCCTTATAAAACATCGCTCTTGGCTTGCAAAAATCTACACAATATCTTACAAAATTGTCTTTCCAGTACCTGCAAGTAATAGAAACACTTGGTTGAAATTTTTACTCCATGATTGCGATGTACATTGAATACTGATTCGAAAATGTTAGAAAAACTGAATGTGACTTATATGAAGAATTGTGTTATTTGTGATTTCATGTACTTTTAATGACTAAAATATATAGCAATAGATAAACTGTATTAAATTTGATCTCTTTTGTGAAGAATATCGAACATTGAGTTTTGTAGGGACCCTGAAAGATTGTTATCATATATATATATATTTTCCTAACATAACTCATATTTACTTTATTTCGACTACGGGCTCACGGCGGGTGTAACCGGTCAGCAGAAGATGCTTACTCCTCCATGGCACCTGATCCTACCTTCGCTTTTGTCGGAGGTGCGTGTTGCCCTACACTCGATTTTGTATGTGTTTTTTTTTGGATTATGATTACGTTTTACACGATGTTACCTTCGCCTATTTGTATTGTAAAATATCCAGGATATGCACTTTTTAAAACAATGTTCTATTTTTATGCATCTCATTCTACATTCTCTATAAGGTTTTGTTTTTGTAAAATAAGTAAACAAACCATGATTTTACATGTCAATCTCCAGTCGTGGTAGCTAGCTCAGTAATAGAGGGTTAGCGTGAGCTCGTCTCGTATCATAGCTGCGCCAAACTCGAGACGTAAACATAAGCAGTGATAGCTTCTTCACCAAACACTTTGCATTTGGATGCGAGAGTCGCAAGTCTCTCGGATATGACATTTACAATAGAGGTACCGTGTCACTACAGTGTAGCAGAAGCAGTCTGACAAAAGATGTTCTGCTTAGAATTGCATTACTGTTTTTTGAATTTTTCACCCCATGTTGTTGCCTAAAGGATCCCAACTTAACTGAAAACAAATTCATATAACAAAAGTATGCGTCAACCCCAATATGACCAACACCAACTTGCTATTCTGGTAAAGCCAAAGGTCACATGGTCATACATTTTTTTAAAATGAAAAATATTGCCATGAGAAATTGCCATGCGTATGAGGACTTTTTAAAGCGATATTTCACTTTATTCTTTTCCAGGAATGAGTAGAATTAGAGGAAACTATTTTTGTGTGCAGAAGAAAAACATCTTTGAGAAATTTTCTTTCTAGCAGAGATCCCCAAAAAGATAGGCTTGTGCACGGCGGGAAATTGATTGATTAAAAAAACGAGTTACATTTATCTCTATCAATGTTGGCTTTAATTGTACAGCAAGTACGAGTCTTTTCTTTGTATATATTGATCAGCGGATACAGTATTGGGGATTTATACTTGTCCCTCACTAATGAGTACCTGGATGGGATGACCGTTAACGTTACGGAATGTTCTTATACTTGTGTTCCGATGAGAAAACATAATTCGCCATCAACGAGTAGTCTCCGCGAACACGGTTCTGGGACTGCTTAGGGGCTGGCGTTTGTGTGTTGGTATGGTGGTTTTCAAAGCGTGTTACAATTCAACCCCGCTTCTCGATTTATGTGTTCTGTCTTATTGTATCTGTGATTTGCTCTCACTCCATAAGTTCTTCATATTGGATGAATCCTTTTAAGACCTCCGGATGTTAGGATGTGATGAACTAGAAGTGTGGTAAATGTTGGATTGTTTAAAGGGCTGTTTTTTGTGGGAGTTAACTATCAATGTCTCGCGCGCCATAGAGGGTAATTGAATGGATTTAATTTGGAGTTAAATTGATGCATTTTGGGTGGTAATGGGGGCGGAAGGTGTATTTTTGTGGCAGCATATGTTCTTGGAGCATGGTGAAATGCTATCTTGCTCTTTTCTATTCTGTTTTAGATAATCATGGTCTGTGCACTCTGCATGGTCATATACTCCCAGGTAAATGAGAGAACTCACTTTGTTGGGATCTCCAAACCAACTTGGAACTGGTGATTAGAACGTGAGTTGATGATCATCAATATCAGTTTCGGTTTTTCAAGTTGATCTTAGAGACCCGTTCTAGTCTGCTTCTGTTAGTATAGCCAGGCGAAGTTGTCTGTATCTGCCCTGTAGTTTGTACACAGGAGCGCCAGTTATATGGCGAAGTGGAAACCGATGATTTAAAGAAAAGTGACAAGTGAATCAATGGCTGCACAATTAAGTCCCAACAGAATACAAAACACAATTTGTATGGGCACACAAAGACACTTAAGGAAACAAGGGTAGGGTGGGAATCAGTTTGTTTAGGGAGGGTTCAGATGCAATGTTGCCGAATCAATACGCCGTGAGCCCATTTTCATTATGATAGTAAACGGATGGATCTGTGAGTCAAATCAGTGTATGAAAACAGTTAAAAGTTGCTGTGAATTTACATATCAAACAGCATATTGTACCATGGTAGTCAACTGGCAGAACATATTTAAATAGTTAATAAAGCAAATAGAAAATTAGAAATAGCTAAACCTTTTTAAACGTGAACTGTTTGAAACCAACTGAACAACTTGATTTTGTAAGTATGCCTGCGTCTATTAAAAGAGGCCATTGGGCCACATCGCTCACAGCTGAGTGACTTTTTTTTTTTTTTTTTTTCTTTTTTTTTTTAATTATTATTATTATTTTTATTAGTTTTTTGACGCCATTTCAAATTTTCGATATGTCGGTCAGACAGATTAATCGAACAAAATAAAGACGTGATAAGTTCAAAATATATACATCTGGAATATATGGTAGAGATTCATAAACGACATTGATGAAATTTTAAAATGATTAAAAGTCATATAATTTTTCAATTGCTTGACATACAAAAGCTTTCAGAATAATTTAATTAAAAAAAGGAGTGTTGTTAGTATTAGAGATAGGTTGCTTTTCTTAATAAACAGAACATGTAAATTTTTTTTCAAGTTGTGATTTCAAAGGTTTTGACAAAGGGTTGGAGTTTGACTACTTGCAACGAAATAATAATTTGCACTTCAGAACATTTATAATTTGTAGATATCTGCAGGGTGCTAATAGATAATAAATTAATTAAGCAATAAAAGGTACTACTTATGTTGTCTAATTTTAGTTAAGTAGAACCACAACTAATTTTGTGCTTCCATTGAAATTTCGAAAAGTTTAAATAGATTCATAGTAGGTTTTCCAAATTTATCAAGTAACAATTTAGGTGCAATATAAGAAAAAATTAAAATGCTTAGAAGTTTTCGTTATTATATAATTCACAAAATTGGACTTTGGGGGTACGCATGATTTCCAAATTTGCTTTAAGATTAAATTACAAACAGAAGAAACTTATATACAGAAGTTTGCAAAATTAAATTCGCAATTTGTTTTTCAAGGATAATGTAATAACTATTTTTAATTATTGTATACTGTTTTCCAGTACATTTTGGAAGATTAATCAATTAGAACTCTTATTCGACGCATCATAATGTTGGATAAAGGAGTTTTGAATTTATTATCAAGGATATATTATGTAATAGAAAACTGCACATTTTTTTTAATTATAGCTCAATAAAATTTTTTATTGTGTACTTTTCCATTTATTCATAGTTTGATAATATAGATTTTTATTTTTTAGGGTGCGTGTTATCGGCAAGGTATGAAAAATCATTAAAATTTTTTGTCAATTCAATATTTTATGAAAGGTTTTGAGAATTTTCGTATTCACAAAAGCAGCTTATTATTTTTTACTCTTTATAAAAAATCTGCAATTGTTTATATTCTTAATGCCCATATTTCATCAAATGATTTTCATACTATTATAAATGACTTTTTTAACCAACATTGAAATGGCTTTCCCTAAACAAATTTATTTATTTACACAAATTGTTTTGTCCGAAAGTAGTTATGAAGACAAGTCAATTATAAAACAAATTTTCATGTTTCTTACCAGTCCAGGTGAAAAATAATAATATGGCCTTTCTGTAAAACGATGGAATGATGCATAAAGGGGCATTTCTGAATTTAATCAGATATACATACATTATGTTTTTCAGCGCTCTCACATCACCAAGTCATGTATTCAGAGATTATACAAAAATATGATTCAAAGTGGAAGTATGTTAGTATTATCTTTACATACCTTAAACACAATGATTTGTTTTCAAAGAGCGCTTTCAGTTTTTGAAACACTTAAACATCAATATCGATCCATTTATGTTATGAACATTTCATGTTTTTTTTTAAATTTTCAGTTTTTTGTTCCAATAAAGTTTAAAAAAATAAGTTTGTTAATAACTTTTTTAGTGTATCTTCCAATTTGGCAATATTAGTTTAGGATGCCTATGTAAAATTATATTTTGAAATAAGAAAGGCGTGTTTATAATACAAAATTGGTTCTTAACTATAGTAAGTTTTTCTCTTTTATTCCCGATCAAAAAGTTTTTTTTCCCATTTTATCATATACTTCATACAATTCTGGTTATAGCACTCTATGTTTAATCATAATGTACCTAATAAATACACCCAGGCATGTTTAACTTCTGTCTTTGTATTTACTTTATTTCCTTCTATTAGAATGCTATTCTTAGAAACTGTACTTTTTGAAAGATCCCAGAGTATTATTTCGGTTTTAAACTTATATTAAGTTTTGAACCTGCAATGAATATAGAATTGTTTGATCGTTTTTTCAAGAGCATGTTATAATGAGATTCAATGTTAATTGAGTATTATATGTTAAATCTATCTGCGTGTTGTACGCTTTTTTCTTTCATGTGGTTCAAGATTTTTGTTAAGTAAGACTCATAAGTATATTTAATTTTCTTCTAATAACTTAAAGTATGGATTTCTCTTGCGACAAAAAATGTACAATTCGGAGAGATAGGAGGATCTAGATAGATCTAATTTTCGGAGTCATTTTAATTTATGATATATTAAGAGATGGGCTAATTTTTTATTTTATTTGAAAAAGTAAACTAATAAAAATAAATTTTAAGGGATATTTAATAGACGCCCAAATAAAAGCAATCTTTGGCTTATAAACTTAGGCAATTTATTGTGGGCAATTTTTGCTATCACTCATTTTATTTAACCGACATTTTCAATTATCTCCTTTCATTGTGGGTGAGAGCTATATCTCTTACGTTTTCTGAAATCGGGAGAATTTATCTTGGACCATCGAACTTGGAGTTCATAACTTCCTCTATTTCCGAATCACAGCATTCAGAGCAGGCGCTAAGTCTTAAAGAAATAACTGTTTCGAATACCAGAAAGAAATATTATAATAGGAGGTATAATATGTTAACTCAAAAGTGAACAGGTGATTAACCAATATAATAATGATATTACAAGATATTTCCATAATACAGCGGTACTAAAAGTTTTTTTAAATTTTTAACAGTCGTTGGATTTATGAATCGAGACTTCTATTATAGTCTACAGAACCGTTTAAGAGCACATCTATAACTATGTACTCACTTCACATTTAGCAACTATCATAGTTGGTCGATCACTTATTTTCGCACCATTACAGAGAACGTGTTGAGCAACTTTTCTCTTTTTTCACTTTTAAATACTCACAGACATAGATATTGTGAAGTGTTATTCAGTTCTCATCCCAGGATACCACTGTTTCATTATTGGTGTTCACAGGATAATTCTATTATCGATATAGTTGTTAAGTTTTTTGCAACCAGTACTGTTTACAAACTGACTCTGCCACTCTGGACATTCTGCAATCCGTCGAGACTTGTGTCCTTTCCTTTACACTCTGGTTGTCGCACCCTTTGATCTCAACTTCCAGGGCTTGGTAATAATCGCTAAACTGCTAGACGTGGCTTGTGGCTTGATAGGAAATTGGTGCTCACACAACGCTTTAATCGGCGGGGATGGTCGTCTACTCTCACTGCGACGCCGTCACCACTCCCATGATGCACATAGCGCCCTTTGTTTCCTTTCTTCTTGTGTTGGTTCCTATGGATTTGCGTCCCTTCGCGAGCTTTGTTCAGCTCTAACAGCGCGCACCTGAAGCTTGTTTTTCTCTTCAGCACCTGTCTAATCTCCTTACTGGTCACGTACTTACGAGTATTTTAAGCTTAGTCGGGTTTCCGTTTATTATCTGTCCTTGCACTCTATATCTTACCTCTTCCTTCAACTATACCTGAGTAAAATAAAATGGTACACTCGCTCACTCACGCGGTCCTGATGACTACTTAGGATCGTTACAACTAGTGCATATTTCACACTACCTTCCCATCAACTTTCTTCCGTTTTAAGAGCGTGTTCTCATAACTACTCTTCGCTGCCTTCTGAGCGATTCTCGACCTTTGCGCAGTCATCAAGATATAATTCTTCAAAATAACTCTTTCGTTGAGATAGTTCCAGCACTCGCCCGTTTTATAGCCCCGTTTTAGTTACACAAATCTGAGATTACGTTAGATCGGTTTTTCCCTATCGGTTGCACGGACCATATACTGGGATTACATCAGACAACAGAATCTGTGGGTCCACCATGATCTGATTTGGTGGTGGATATGGGCCTGTGTCACGGCAACGTGACTGGGTTGGGGTGACATGCAATACCATGTTTAGACTGATAGAGATTCCCCTTCCAATCGTTGTTTTTTAACCTACATCTCCTTTTATACGCGGTTTTAAGGATCTGGGTTTTCACGGTATAATGGAATAAGAGGTCAGCTTTGATGAAGAATTGCGTCTCTACGGCGCCGCCTGTCCAAAAATATTCTCTACTTTTAAAATTATTTGCACCACATTACTTAGCCAGTGAATTCAGAAAATTGCATACAAATCCAAGCTAAGTGCTTTATGATATCAATTCTTATCGTAGACTACGAGTTGGAGGATGAATACTGCCTTGTGAAACACTGGCCTGTTTGCCTTCAGCATTTTGTGGCCGCGATGAGTCACCAATTAGTTTTACCGCCTTTGATTCAAATGGGCACTACTCGGGGGGCTCTCTCACGTGGCGAGACGTGTGACCCGTGTGTTCAAGCCAGTGGTATATTTCTTACTCTTATTCCTTCACACTTAGGCCAACCTTGTCATTCGATTTGCCACATACCTCTTGGTTAGTGTTCCAGTGGCGTGTGCCGTGATTGCCCAACTCTGTGTTTTGGTTGTTGTTGGTATCTCTAGCTTTTAACTTATCGAGTAGTGATACCTTGAGGTCTTCGTTCTTATCTTCATTTGTCCTTTTACACGATAACATGGCGTTTTATCGAGCTTGATGCATAGTTCTCATAGCGTCTTTCCTTCTTTTGCTCTTAATGTGGGTATTCCTTGGGACAAAATCGGATTATTTGGATTGTTTTATAATATTGATATTATTAAGAACAATTGGTTTGCTATTAAACATGCTTCCGTGTTGGCACTGAGAGTATTCCCGGTATTAGGCACCACGGCGATACTTAGACAGTTTAGAACAAGCATTATTGTATATCTTTCGATACATAGATAGAGTTGCTTTCGGGAGGTAATGCTTTTTAGTCTTTCGTCTGTTCTAGTGTTGTTCCTTTGTCAGATTCGGAACTATATCTGTTTGTATTTTGTCAAACAAAATCATTTTTCAACAAATTCATGTCTTCTAATAGAATCAGTACACTTCATTCTGAGAGAGAGAGTTTCAAGATCTCAGTATAACACCGGGAGGTTTCCTTTTGAATGAACAAGCTTATGCATTTCTTTTACGTAAATCCCGCTCAAGATTTTCATGATAGAATCTTAAAACAGATTTATAGGCTGGCCAATCTCATGTCCGGTCCTTGTTGGTGATGAAGGCTCTAAAATATCCACCGTTTTTCGCATAATCAATAATAGTATACATATCAGTAGTTTGCATGAAACATATGTATTGCATTTTATTGGTTGTCCCTGATCGAATGCTGTGCGAGAGTCCTTAAATCGATTTTGAGATCCACAAAATGCATTATCTATTAATACATATATTCGCAGGGGTTTTATATTTGCTTTGTCGTGAGGTTGTTAGGTGGTCATCTCTATGCGGGAAGCCGAGTCGTTTGACAATATATGTCGAACACAGGACAGCAATCAGGTGCCAAGCAACGGAGATATTTAAGTTCTCATCTCTCTTCGAGCTGCTTTTGGGTCACATCTCTCTGGTTGCGTGGAGGCGACCTATTAGTCGTATATCAATATGTATATGCGCAGGCCGCTCTTACTTCTGGTTCACTGCTTCAAACTCTCTAGTTGACGGTGATTCTTGGTCCAGGGAAAGCACGTTTGGTGCAGTGTGACTTATGAGCGACACAACGAGCGGTACATTAATGACGCATTAAGCTCGAGATCCCTTGTGCACATAGACCAGTTCGAGAGCTTCAGCTGGAGTTAAGAATACTGATGATCTCACGCCTCGGCGGAGACAACAGAGCATTAGAAGGACTCATCAGACATTAGTCAGTTATGCGCCTTCGGCTCCGGTGACGCTCACTGCATCATCCGCAGCCCCTCTTTGCCCCGTATGACATGACCCTTGGCGAGGGACCTAGTACCGAATTTCTGGTTAATCCGATATCTAAACCGGAGAGATTGTCGGTGTTATTGAGAACCCTTGCAAACATCAGCTCCATTTTTTTATTGTGGTTTACGCCGGTGGTGAGACCCGGTGAAGTCGGATAGAGCCAGGACTACATAGCTGGGGATCTGTTTCTTCGGTTCTGTCATCTAGTGAGTTTTATTTCATCGTATTGAGATGTGTGGACGTAGAATTAGTTCATAAATTTTTGCGATGTCCATCATGTGTAACAGCGTTAATTGGATTAGGAGTTTGAGTACTAAGCGCCGAAGGCTCAATCGAGTTCTCTGTATGCGAGAAATGTTCGTCCGTTTTGTCATTAGCTCTAATTCTGGCTTTGTGTGTTTGCTCACATGTGCGTTTAGAGCGTTTGTTATGGTTTAGTTGTTTGCAGTGCGGCGATTGTAGATTTTGGGTGGGCAGAAAGTTTTTCATCAAATTGTCTGCATCCTGCTTTTGATTCTCGCAGGCACAAGCATCACGTTCAATAGTTCAAACCTAAACTTAGAGACAAATCAGTCGCTTGAGGTAAGTTGGGATTCAAGCATTGTCTTCAACCATGTATAGGATAAGAGGCCTGAACCTCTTTTAATTACCGTAAAAATGCAGAATATAGAGACGGTGGTGCTTGCTATTTCAGAGTAACTTTCTTCCTCAAATAAGAAGTCGGCTGGTTTAAGTAAAGTCGAAAATGTTATGTTTTTGAAACCGGGTCTTCACGAGAGAGAGGGTGGAGCTTCAAAGTTTGTTCAAAATCATGATCTCACGGGAGTACGGTTGGCCACAACTGTGTGGGATCAACGTTTTTTACTATCTGTCATAGTAGAAATGTAGCTGAGATGTTCTTTATAAAATTCTTACTTCTCAAGACTCACTTCTGCTCAGAATTCACAGCTGAGATTATGTGCTATTAGTTAAGGGGCTTGGTCCTGATATATGTAGTAAGCTTTTCGCACTAAATCAGACCATGCCATCTATACGGCGACGCCGACAAACGGAGGAGACATAAAGTCTCACTACATCTGTGAATCAACTAGTGAGACTAGATGTGAAGTTCTGTTGATAAGAGTAGAACTTGAGGCTTAACCAATTGATATGATTAGGATCAGGAAGCCAAACAATATTTCTCGTTAAACTTTCTGATATTATTGGGATGTAGACATACCAAATCTCATGAGTCAGACGATCCCCTCGCGGGGGATAAATGGATGGGCCAGAGCGATAAGGACTTATGGTTCGAAAGTGTCGTGGCATAGACTCTTATACTTAAGAAAATTGTTCTCCAGAAATCACTGGGTCAAGTATACGAAGCAAGACTTCTGGTGACTAAATGTCATGAACCTTAAATAGTGAACCGGGTCTTCGAAGTTGAGCGTTTGCGATGGAAAGGACCTACATGATTAGGGGATTCCACTACATGCTACAACGTATGCATTTTGAGTCAAACCATAATGTCGACATGTCAGTATCATTTATTTATATCGGGAACTATTCAATGAGATAGAGAGCAGCATATCTGTATACTAAATTCAATGGCCGATTAAGGAGACTAATCTGTGTTTATCAGTCCTCTAAATCCAAATCGCCAAAGAGAGTATCCTTTATTTATTACAAAATCGAGAGTGTGTTTATAATGGGTCACCTACACACGGGACCATTTGACGGACAAAAGCGATGCAAGATCAAATGCCATTGGAGGAGTAAAAGCAGCCTCTGCTGACCGGTCACTCACCGTGAGCCCCGTAGTCGAACAAAGTAAACGGGGTTACCCGTCGAATCAAATCTAGTACACAAAATGACGATCAAACAGAGGAATGTATGCAAAACAACAAATTAGTTCAACATATGACTAGTGGATACTTTGTAAATCGCAACCACAAGAGTCATGATAGCGACTAGAAATTGCAAAATATGACTTTAAACGGGATTCGTACTACCCTGGCAACATCAACTTTTTTGGTTAGTAAGTTGTCCCTCGACTTTTA
>CAJDSM010016039.1:15542-33143 GCA_903981925.1 Ostrea lurida
TTCCAAATTAGTATATGTAGATATACAAGATGGCCCCAGTAAACCCACATTGTGGTTACGAATCAAAAGAACAGTCCCAACAAAAAAAACAAAACCATACAATAAACACACAACAAAAAAGTCGAAACAAGAAACTCTGTCCTAGGAGCACACCAAGCGGAAACACATTCGACACAAAAACAGCACAGCAACACTGCAGGATAACAAAGTGCCCACTGCAAGAGGCAAGTATAAGAATCACTCTTGCATCATAACCCAGGTCACTCACACCAGGAAAACATGAGCCCGTACAAAAAAGTCGACACCACAAAAGAAAGATAAAGTGAGATAAAACGGGGTTACCCGTCGAATCAAAATCTAAGTACCGGAAAATGACCGTGATTTCAAACAAGAGGTAAATTGTATGGCAAAACAACAAAACTTAGTTGCAAACATATGACTCTAAGTGATAACTCTTAGTAATAACCGCCAACAAACAAAACGGATTCCATAAAGGATGAGCGAACACGTTACATATCACTAAATTAAAAGATTATAACCGCACCACAATGATATCGACTAAAAACAAGAGCCATAGTCCGGCTTAACACAAAAACCATAGATCAATCAACTCAAAAAACCTTACAAATATGAAAGTTAAGTAACATAAAACCGATACCACCAATATGACCCCCTCAGAACTTACACATAAAAAAGGTCCTCATGAACGCACATAGCGACCAAAATATTACTACATGGCAAGATCCTAATATTTATCCATATTTTAAAAACAAAAAACAAAAAAACACAAAAATGTAATAGATGACCATATGTAGCAACCAACCAATAGTCGGACCCATTCTACAAGAAATCAAGAAAAACAAGTTAGGATCAATAGAAGTTGGATAATCATATTGAAAGGAACACACAGTAGACGGCAAAACTAACTATTATTCATGCAACATTTGTTTTCCAGCTTAAAAAAGTGGCACGATACCTTTAGGCATAACCAACACCCATAACCAACGCGGCAAGGTGGAAAAAAGCCGACACAAACCCACTCCCCAACCCAAAATCAAAACGGGATCCAACAGCCTCTAGTAGACAAACCTCGGAACAATTTGAAGCCGCCACCGAAAGGATCTTTGTCAAGCACCCGCTTCGCCAAACAACATGTCACCGTGCCACAACCCCAACACAACACAATGACAGACCACAACCGACCACCACAGCCCAAAAAGAGGTACAATCATACACCGAAAAAAAATTAGCCCAAAAAAGACACAATAAACAACAACTCAAACAACAAATACCCGAAAGCAATACCACCTAAATTGCAAACAAACGCGAACAACCATCCAAACCAAACCACAGACACTGCCCACACAACACCATGACAACAAATCCACAACAAAGACCAACAAGACCCAGCCGACCAAGCAAACACACCACTAAACACAACAACCCAACAGAAAAAAGTAGCCCACATAGAAAACCAAATCCACCGAGCCCAAACAGTAGCGCCCTACAGAGCAAAACAAAAAACGCAAGCAAATAACCAATACCCCAACCTAGCCACTAAAAATGTTACTACCAACCGATAACTCCGAAGAGTAAATATACCGACAGCGCCAGCCCTCTACCGACCTAACCAGCGATCGCATCAACACGCAAGAAAACGAGCGTACCACAGCCGACCAGCCGGCCCTTCCTAACCTAGCCAACTAACTAAAGAAAACCAACCACACCCAAACATGACAGCTAAGCCCTGACAGCACGACAAACTGTAGAGGATGAAAAATGTAACCAAAAAACACTCCAAACCTAGGCCATTCATTCCGACCTAACATACATTACCCCATTACAACAACAAATACGAAAAAAACCCAACCACAACCAGAAAACCAACACAACAAAAACACAACACAACCACAAACCCAACACCAAAACCACCACACCGAACCAACAACAACAAAATACCAAACCACCAATAACAACCACAAACACTAATAAGAAACGAGAACGACACTCCAAAACAAACCCCCGCGATACCGGTTCTTAACTGTCGAATAAAAGAAATGACGGGAATGCAAATCAAACCAACAAAACACAACACCGATACCGCACCTGAAAAGTTTTCTATACCCCCACTAAACACCCTACAACACTCATATTGTTTTTGAGGACAAGTTTTTATTCTCACTTTGTCCTGATTTAAAAAATTATAGTCTGTACTTTCATTCAAGCTACTAAACCACATTAGACTACTAAAGATTTACCCTACTCTTACTGCCCCAACCTTTTCAGACAACATACACTTAAGATCACAGTCGCTAAAGTAATCAGTTGTCTCTTATGAGCAGGCATAGCTTTTTTAAATATCTCTGACACAAATCAAACCACAAATAGCATACACAAATGAGGTGACAGTACACAACCGCATAACCTACCTAGCAACCCCAACCAAAAAACAACACCAATCAACCCCAAGAAACGCGCGCGCCAGGACAGCAGCCACGCCCTATACAACAATATCCCCCGATACGAAAGAACGGAACGAGTCGATGCCCTGTTTCGTTTGACCGCACATGTTACGTACTGGAGACAGAACATGTAATCCCAACATTCAAGCTAAAGCGACCAGTTATACATCATCCGATAACAGAAACCCCATCACTCAGACCAAATTTTTTTCTGTGCAACCACACAAGAAGGCAGAGTGTTATTGATAATTGAAAATAATGAATGAATCTTGGCCCCACCCCCAGCAAAATAGAACAACGGTCACAAGGTCCTTCTAGTTGGTAGGAAATATTTATACATCATACACCGAGCAAACAATAGCCTTATGTCGCTACGTCAAAAAGAAGACAGTATTGAGATTACCTTCTACTAACAAATGATTTGAACCCAGCCCAGACCTCAGTAAACTGTATCACGTGCGGATCATTAAAGAAAAATCAGGATACAAAAATGTTGATAAAGCAATATATAACCACCATATCACAAAAAAATTGATAACATCGTAGAAACAGTAACAAAAATTCATAAGAACTTGGTTATAGTCATTGACAGCATTTTTTTATGATGTTAACACTCTTGTCATTTTTGGATCGTGACGCGAGCGGGTGCATAAAGAGACTTAATTGTATACAGCTCTCATGTGGTGGGAGATGTAGTTCCCCGGATTTCTATAAGTTATGCTAGAAGATAAGGAAGGTTAAAAATCGGGTCAACAGTAATCACAATTGATCTCGGAAAACATAGTACTGAAAAAAGCCGTGTGAGAGGACAACACAGACACAAAACGACAAAAGCGAAAAGGAAGGAACCACGGGTGTGATGGTGTGTACATGGATGTCCGGGAAAGGAAGTTACCCATCACTGACTTGACTTGACCCGGCGTCAGCGGCGATGCCGGCGGTGAGGCTGCGTACAGAACTGCACACTCTACAGCTCGATTTCTTGATTATAAGCAAAAAATCAAACAGTATATACCCCATTGGTAATTCCTCAGATTAGGGGGGAAATAATGGAACAATGACCAATGAAAAATCTCAAAGGTAAACAAGGAGATGTGACCAACAACCAGGTCATAACAGTACTAGATAAATACGGACAATAAAAGAACAACCTTTCTAATCGCATCAGGGTAGGTGTTACAATAAAGCGATACATAAATTTAATAGCGTAGCGAACAGGAAGGTTCGTGAAATTCCAAAAAAAGGCAAACACTATATTAGCATCTGCATCACAGGAGTGAAGGAAACAAATAAGAAATGGAAGATGATCTCTAGCTGGAATCACCAAACTTTAGAGACGAGATGTCGGTTATGGAATCCTGCATAGCCGGCAGATCCTCACATTAATTCACTGTGTTATTAATTATATATCATTATACTTTACGCAAAAAAATGGGATATCTCAAACATCGCCTTTTATAAAAAAAAAATCCTATTACGCATAGCTATAGAGAGATCTCACATTAGACGGCACAGTTTAATTTGAAAACGATGTAAAAAATGCAAATATCACTTTAGCTTTTCAAAAACTGTGATCAAAGAGTGCTCCTCTATAATAAAGAAATAGGTTACTGTCCGACCGGTTTAATACATGCATATATTTTGACCTCAATACATAAAAATTTTTCAAATAGTGGAGTAAGTTATACTTGTGGCGTAATACGATGATATCCTGACCTCTATTACAAATATAGGGGAATATGAGCTTTATCTGATACTTTCAGGTGTCCTTTGGGTTTTAGAAAGGATTTGGTGTAAACTTTTGTTTTAGTCGCGAAGACCGAACTCACGACAGTACAGTAATCTTGTTGTAATGCCGAGATGTTATTTTATTACGATTGATTTGACGTGTATAAATTTTATATATCACAAAAAGCATCATTAATAGATCGAACCTAAATATCCAGGGGCGTATGTGAGATGTAGATATCAGAACTATCTGTGGAGAATAATCCATTCTATATCAAGACTTTTCTCAAAAGTAAGTAGAGACAAACATAGGGGCCCATGGCATCTAATATTGTTACGCCACTCACGCGAACACTTCAGTTATCCAAGATACTCGCCACATTTCCTTTCGTTTTAAGCTCGAACGAATCACTCATTTCATTGCTTTATTCTCGACGTTATACAATAAAAAATTATGGTGCGAATAGTGATAGTAACCAATAAGGTTTGAAATTGTTGAAACTTATGGTCGTTATGCCCCACTAAGCATGAATAGATATGGTTGTTGTATATCCTTGTTAAATCCTAAACCACATCAGAAATTCATTTGAGAACACATTCAAGAATCATCTGTGTCAGGGAGACTTCTCACGCATATATATCTACTGGTATGCGCTAGTAAAAACAGGTTCGGATCTATGGACTCAAACTTGTTAACATTTAACTAGCGACTGAAAGAAAAGGGACCAAAAAGAACTCCCGTGCAAGTTAAGATAAATACCAACGTAATGAGCCCATAACAGCAAAAACTAACGAGTGATTACATTATATTGTTGTATTCCCGACTAAACATTACACAATGCAATATGTGAAAATCAGTTCATGATCCTCAACTGGAATTAGAAAACAAACCTGAGGAAAGTCACAACTGGGGTCATAAACAGCAATTTTGTCAAGCTCTAGAGGCACGAACTCCTCAAATCAACGGACAAAAGCTAAATACTTTCAAGAATTGTGTGATCGTGGGTGATTTTAATGACACCTTCATATCAAAACTCATGTTTCAATACGCTCAATACATTATAAGGAAAACGTCCCGGGGAAAAACAGTCATAGCAGTAAACTGTCAAGTCAAAGGTGACCAAAAACTCTCGACACTTCAAGAATGCAACACGAAAAAATGACCTGTAAAACACCTCTTACAGATCCAACTGTTTTAAAAAAAACGTTCAAATTAATCTATGCGACTTTAAGAAAAAAGAATAGAATTTGTATGGAAATCATCTCACACAAACAACATAGTGACAGAAGAGACAAAGAAATAGGCAATAGCCTCCCCGTCTTACAATCGTGATAGAGACTATAAAATTCAGGAATATTTTTGTAAATCATCATTGCGTTTCCTCAGACCCTCGCTGTTATTAGTAGAATGCGGGCCCAGTGGAGGGAGACTTCTGTTCACTAATTGTTTATTTCAAAACAGGATAGTCATTTGACTGTTGTCTAGCCAAGAAACCCCTACAACATCTGTTGCAGATTTTCAAATCAAAGTGACCAACCAGACAGTGTACGAGTCTGATAAATTGACATGTTACCATATCCATAGATCATGATCGAACAGGAATTCTGCTGTGACGAACTAGAGGCCCAAAGGGGAGTTGGACCAACCCTTCACGATTTACTTTATTATAAAAAAATACACGAGATGTTAATAGTAAGTGGATAATCTCCACTTTATGAAAAACCCAAGTTGATATGGTGTATTAGCCGCCTCTTCTACTTTAATAAAAGCATTCCGCGGCATTCGCGGTTCCTCGCTGAAAATGATACTAGAGTGACACTTATGAATGAACAGTGATCCAATTCTTTCCGAATTAATCCTTACGAATAGAATACTCGGAAGGGCTTTTTCAGTTTACGTGAAGTCTACAATTTCCGCGATTTTAGTTATTCTTAGATGTTTTAACAATTTTTGCGATTGGATTATTTTTTAAATTACGCCCGCGCATGGTCAGTAAAAGGTATATTTAAGCTGGAAATCAACAAATAATACCCTAAGCATGGAAGAAAGACAATACTTCGACATATATCGCGGTTTTATTCTTGAACTCCGGCCGCGATTGGTTTTGATGCTAATCGTGAAGACGAAAAGAGCATGAGTCACGAACAGAAATAAATCATTATGCCCACTCCAAACATTTCCCATTTAACCAGTACCAAATATCCATGAAAAGACTCAGGCCACACAAAACACCACGGTTGGTAGAATTCTGTTGGTGTCTAGGAGGAGTCACATCCTATTCGACTAGCTCATTTCCACTGTCCGACTGCAGACCTTCCTTCGCAGACTTTGAATGCTATAAATGTCTCACATATAAGGACCGAGCACCGACAAGACCAAACACAAAATGAAACAAATAGACATTGAACGGTCCAACAATTGCCCGCTAAACTCTAAATTTAACGTCGCCGTACACATTTTTGAAAACCCATCTCTGTCTGTCCTGTATTTGTGTATTTTGAGAGCGTTCTAAGATTTAATTCTTTTATTGCTGATAGATTCAATTTTATATTGCCTTTAAACTCAGACCGGAAGATGTGACAATCACTATCTCTTTATCTTTATACACAAACTTCATTTCATTTGCCAACACCCGTGAGTCCGGGTTAATTAGAAATAGGACCCCGCTTTTGCGCTGTCGTCAGAGTCGACGTAGTGAGGCGAGGGGGAGGCCCTAGAGAATGATACCGGGAAACCGAAGGCCCCGCATCTCCTTTCAAAGCAGGGCCTAGAATGAACTGTATTACTACAAAGGTGCTTGCTTCTTAGTGTCTGACTTATATTGAATAAAATGGTTGCTGCTCTCATTAAAGCAATTTTACAATTATTCTTATTCTTCAGGGAAAAAGGACTGTATTTAAAAAAGGAAAAAACTTGATTAACATACATTTCAAATTCAACATCAATTTAGAACATATACATTGTATGAAAATTTCGAAATAAAATAGATGACTTGCTGTTAAGATATTAATTAAAAAAGTACGCATTTATTATCATACATTAGGTATAATTGGATTATTTTAAATGTTCAATTGAACCAAGTTGAACTCAATATAGACTGATGATTGGTATGTATAAACGTGCGACGAGATAGAGCTACGTTGTGATTGCTCGTGCACAAGAAAGTGTCCTATTAACATAGGTGAATGGTAAATGTATACACACAAATGGGCAATCCTAGGTTTAGATAATTATAATTGTGTAATACAGTTTCATAGATTGTAATAAGATAACCAAAAACAGACAGCTTCTTCAGTTGTAGGTTAAAATTGAAAAGCAAGGTGGGTTCACAAGCCCAACAATCCAAGAAGAAAGCAATCTCTACATTAAAGTTCTAGTTTCTAAGGCCGAATGTGCTAGGAAACATAATTTCTGAGAAATTCAATCTCCTCTAGTGAACTCTGGTTCAAATTTATATCCCAATTAATACTTCAGTTCTGTCTCATTATGTAGTGCACTTCTGATGTTGACAGTTCTTCACTGTGTTACTAAGGAATATGCCGCATATGCTCTGGACAACTTCTGATATAGGCGAGACACCACCTGCCCTTATATGATATTTTTGGCGAGGATTTGAAAATAGGAGCAAAAGGTCACTGATTCGGTCCAGATTAGCAGCGTTTAACCGTTGATCGATAATTTTACGGCTCAAAACCTATAGTTGTCTTTCGTGCTTTGACTCAATAACAGCAATAAGATATTATATTTCTAATATAATCTGTCTTTTATTCATTGAAAAAGGTGTAGCGACGCTTATTATAGGCCGCGACGCCATATGGTGCAAAACATACCTTCAAAGGCGAATTGTCATCGATCAAGATCTACATAACAGTCAACCATCAAACAGACCATAATTTTATAATAAGAGTTATAAGGCATTGGCTGACAAAGGAAACCGACTAAAATAGGGAGCTCTCGTTAGAGCTTTAAATTATTGTACGGCACCGGTTTTGGAGTTGTAATGTAAAAAACCCATGCTATGATTACTGTACTGTTTTAGCAAACAAGCTAAGCGTCCACAAGACCAAATTAGCTTAGAGTGGAAATCTCACGTTGCCATGATATTTACTTATAAGTAAACTGTAACTTTGAGGTCTTTGTTTAAAATATTACTGTTATACGAAGCTCGTGTATGGGCTTATCTTTGTGAGGGTTTGATGTCGCTCATTTTGTTAGGTTAAACCCTGCACCATCGCCTAACCAGACCTGTTGAAGACTACACCGATCCACGTCATCGTGGCATATCTGTAAACTGCCAAAGAGCCAGACGAGACTTATTATGTGAGATATCATTTGCGGCTGAGCACTAAAGAATGTTCCTCCCAAGCTGATCTTCAACCTTGGAATTACTGCCTGGACTTTCGCTTCCTCGCACATGAGTTAACCTTGTAGAAGCTCAAATATTATATTCTCATGCCGGATGTACACCTCGAATCAGATTTTACTGCTCTCTCACAGATGAAGATAGGCAATTACGTTGTATATTTATCATGCATCTTTAGTATAAGAATAGATTACTATTATGTACATATGATCATGATAACCGTTATAAGCATTCTGAAATTCCCTTACAGGTACTAGGACATTTATCAGCTGACTATTGGAACGGGCGAAAATCAATCTACCCCAAGGTGACATGAGAGAGGAAGGGAGACGGAGAATGTTTCTATTTATATATTTAAGACTTATTTTTACGAGTGGAACTTAGGAGAATTCAGTATCTCAGAACTTATTAACCCGAGTCCCACATGCCAGCGGAGCCCACGGCGATGAGGCCGCGATGTCTCTATTATTAGCATTGTTGTTATAATGTAATATTAGATTAGACGGACTTTTTCTCGTAACAGAGAGAAGAGACGATGGGTCTGCATGTTCTAGTTATTAAGGTATTATTGCTACATACATAGGACTCAATCTGACTTTCCCGGTACAGGCCTAGTAGATCACCCCAGAAACGCGTCATGCAGATGTTTTTGCGACACTGCCTCCCCCCTGGAAATTACTAATAGACTTCCTGTCTACATGTAATGTGCGACGACTTCTCGTCATTACAGCGAGGGAGTAAAGGAACCGATTGATTGGTCTTAATTATCAGTTACATACCCTCAATGAATTCTGGTAGGATCATATAGATATTGGACTTCTCCCGTGCCTACCGTTACAGGAACCCGGAGATAGAACCACACGTTGCGAGACGTGGAAGCTCACGATAGCGTTCTTAGATTCATAGAAGGGAGGGGCACTTAGGATTACCACTGATCGGTCGTTATTGCTTCTGATACTTGGCCGTTGTTTTTCTGTGTGATCTGGTTGAGCGGCTTTAGGGCCGGCATAGGCCTACAACAATCTTAATGAGAAAAGTGATTAAAGAAATCTTTAAGCTGACGCAGCATAGAAAGCCAGCAATGAGGGGATAAGTGAATGATGTCTCTTTTCCCTGTTTGTGGGGGGGTAATGTGCTATCCTGGTGGTGATATAAATCGGGTGTTTAGCTGCTAGACGCTACTCCAACATGCTACGAGTTTCACGGCTGACGGATACTTTTTCAACGTTGATCGCGGCAGGGGTATTATAAGGGACATTAAACTGAGGCCGCTCCTACACTTGTTTTGGGCGTAGGCCTTGACTGGATCACTACGGTGCTGTTGTAAGACTGATAGTTCCCGTGCGTATTGAGGATCGCGTTGCGAGTTGCTTTCCTTTTTTTTGTGTTTCTCTATATTATTAATATGTATGCTTCTTCTAGGTGTTGGACGTTTGTGTGTCCTGACACGTCTCTGTTTTATTTCATGATGCATTCTTCCAGTGTGGACAAATTGTATTCTTTTGAATATATACTAAACTGACTATGTCTGCTGTTAATGGATATTGTCTCCATTGAATTAACCAGTCCCTAGAGCCCTGTGGACGCGCCCGGTTGCGAGCGAACAAATATACACACTGCTTGTCTTTCACTACAAATGGGAACAATCAAAAAGAACTGAATCTGCGTATTTTCTGTATAGTGTATAGGGCAATTATATAATGCCACCCAACTCTCTATCATCTATAGAATGCTCTCAAGATATTAAATATTCTCCAATTTTAGTAATGATATTATGGTTAAGACTTCATTATCGAATTCTTTCATGATACTTGGCATTTCATTAAATAAAAATCAGATTCACCCGATTTTAGATATGCAAGTATATTTCTTAGTTCGATGTTGAACTCTGTTCCATTTGTGCACTGGTTAACAAGACACTATATGTACTTTTTCGTGCAGTGTTATGGTTTTTGAATTTAAATAATCTCGAACAATGACTGCTCTTGTCTTCCTTATTCGCAATTCGTTAACCTCCAAGTCCGGAGGTATAGTGAAATAGGCTTAGCCAGTTCTGAATATGTAAGAGCCGACAAAAAACAACCCTTGACCCAATACCCCAACTTCAGCATTTCCGTCCATAGACAGAGATTCGTTCGTAAGAGTGCGACTAAAAAAAGTGGGATATCCAAAATTGCGGTCTCATAATCGCTCATTGAGAACCGGAGAAACTGGATTTTTTTCTTTTATAAAGATTCACAGGATCGCCAGTTGTTAGCCAGCAGAGTTTGTGCACGATGAAAGATCCAGTCCACTGCTCAATGGCGCCGTCTGGTTGTATAGTTTTGCCGTGCATGATATTTGAGGTCCTAAATTTTTTGCAGGCCTTTCACATAGGTCTATTTTGAACGGTGGTCCTTTCTCTACCATATGAGTGACAAGATACTTTGCATCTGTGGGTGAAGAAAGATGATCGTCGATGTTTGGTGGAATTTTTCGATCCCAGATGAGATAATGACAGGAGCGCGTTGTGAACTAAACATTGTGTTATATCTCAAAAGATCGTATGGAGCTGCGTAAGTTTCTTTGTTGGTAGATGTTGAATCAGAGTAAGAATGACTGCACCTTGGGGGTGGAAAGTAAAAGTACGACAAATCAGATAACAGAATCTTCATATACTAATATCACGGGGTAGTTTTTTTATTGTTAATGGTACAACATCTCTGCCTCCTATGTGGACATAGGACTGTTACTCTCCAAGGCGCTTTATAGTTCATATGGTATTTTATAATCAAATTATATCAGGTTTAAGCAGTTATCGCATAGAGAGAGGATTTGAATTCAGATAGGTTCGAGATAATTTTTCATCCAGGTTGAAGACGTCCTAATTTTAAAATAAATAAAAACAAAAACAAGAATAAAAAACAAACTTGAATAAGATAAATACTACATGTTAAATAATAATGAACAGATGTAAATAAATAAAAATAAAAAAGGGAGTAGATAACTGAAATAAAAAATAAACACAAATGTAAATAAATAAATAAAAAAAGGGCTTTCCAATACTGTCTTAGAAGAGTCGCTTAAGTCATTCCGATTATTTCGAAAGGTGATTAAAAAAAATCCAAAAAACAAACATACAACAACACATAAAAATATTAATATTAAACAACAAAGAACTCATAAAATAAAAAAAAAAAAAAACTAAAAAAGTTAAACAAAAATAAATGAAAATAAAAATAAAAAACAAAGTAACGACAAAAAAAGAAACGCCTAGGAAAAAAAGAAATACTAAATAATAATAAAGGGCCCCAGAACAAATAAACACCAACAAGAAAAAACCCAAAAACACGCAGACTGCTAAATTACTGTATTTATACCAACAAACAAAATGGAAGACGCCAGTAGATATGTATTTGTTTCTGATCGCGTCTCAGTTTACATAACATTTACTATTTTTGGATGGGTCACATCTTGAATTTGGTAACCCTTTTATGTTTTGTGTCACGATGATGATGCTGTCTAGGTGTTTTGGACCGCTTTTTAGTGATTCGCTGCGATTGTTAAAGCGATGGAATTAGCATGGCCACTTTCACGGGTTCACCAGAGACCTTTGGGATACCGAATGGAGGTGATTAGCGCATTCGTGATGAGGTGTTATGGAGTAACTTGAGAAATCCATATATGTCTGTGCCTTCCAATTAATTGATGTCACAAATTAAAATAAAAAACATTAAAAAACCATCGCGCTGCGTCCGAGATTGCAAAGGAGAGAACGGAAGTCATAAGAAAGGAATAGAATAAAGTATCATGATTGACGAGCGGATGCTATAGATGTTGTGATGCTGTGTGCAAGTGCATTTTATCCAAGTGTATAATGTGAGTTATCGTTAGAAAAACGGAAACATGTACCCAGTGAATGACTCTCGATGTGTTGTGTGTAGTCGCGCCAATTGTTGTTATACTTGAGAGTAATAAACCTCAATGGAC
Source organism: Ostrea lurida (assembly GCA_903981925.1). Classification (NCBI taxonomy): domain Eukaryota; kingdom Metazoa; phylum Mollusca; class Bivalvia; order Ostreida; family Ostreidae; genus Ostrea; species Ostrea lurida. The sequence goes on from CAJDSM010016039.1 coordinate 28,066, forward strand.
AGGCAGGGTAGGAAAATTATATACTGAGAATTGATGTAGAGATGATTACTCTAAAAGTATATCTGATCAAGTATTATAAAGGATTCTGGCAGGTTTATCAAAACCAGCAAGAATTAAGCAAAAACATAATTTATTGCTCTGTGGCTATAAGTCAGAGGATTCTTTCTATCAGTGACCCATATATAGAACAAAACAATATATAACAAAATCTTGCTCTAGTAGTGTTTTTTAAAAACAACTCCTATAACAGTCCAAAGAAAATAATGAACTAACAACGTTTACTATATTTTTATCTCTAGCTAAGGCTTGTTCTTGTAATAAGTGGAAATAATTTGGGATGCAATACTCTCGTTTTTAATTTTATCCCTATATACAATCTGAGATCAGTTTGTTTTATTTCATATTTTTTGGAATGTATGAACTATACTGATGGTATTAATAGATATCACCTTCATTTTTCCAATCGTGTAAGTATTATAATACATGAAAATTATCAGTGGAATAATTTCTCTATATGCTAGCTAGTGAGCAATAACCCACTTAGCCTGACAACCATTTAAATAAACTTTATATATTTTGTCTTATTAGCATGAATAGTTTTAATAAACTAATTATTAAGAATCAAATGAGTTTGGTAATATCAACTTCTTAACTGGCTTTTGCACAGATCACTTAAATAACCTTTAACTATTTAATGGGACCCATTTTTGAAACTGTTTCATATATTACTCAATTACAGAGAACTAATATTGATTTCAGTTTTATTTCGCTTAAGACTCCATTTTTAAGACATTTCATCACGATAGATCTGTAACTTCTATTATAAGAGCGTAATATGCTCTAGTACACACAGCACTTGACCCCATCATATCGTCATTCTCTTGGTGAATACTTATACCAACGATACGGACAATCAATAAACTTTAAACCTGAATCCATCACAAATGTAATATTTCAGAGACTTTTATTCACTCTCAACATAACAGAGATCGTGATCGGATAATTAGAGACGAGGTCTTAGAAATTATATTTTGAGGAGTGTGCCTGGAATATTCGTGTCTCTCTTTGAATGAAATGTCAGCTGATGTAATTGAAATTTCTGTCAACAACAATAGAATGTTAAGTGGCCGTCATGTAAGCTTGTCTGTAAGAAGGACTGCGCGAAAAGAAACTCGTAAAGATAATAAACGAGTTCGTAAACTAGCTGAGCGTTTAGAGAAGTTCCGGCGGGGTCGCAAGGGGCGATAGCAATGAGAGGGAAGGTGAGGGACACAGTGCACAAAGAAACGAACTATTAGGGGTTTATCGTTGGGTTGAAACACTAGTTCCTTTATTTGTCATAAGAGCGCGGAAAGGTAGATCTGATTCATGCGACGTGATATGTCTATGTCTAGTGCTCCTTTGTGTCCCAATCGGCTTTATGTTTAAAGGTTTGTCATAATCAAGGCGCAAGAAGAGGATACAGGACCGAAGGGAGTGGCCGATGGATATAAAGGTTGTTACAATGCAACTCCATTAACAAGCGCAGGTACCTCGAACGTGGCTGATAGTTATGCCAAAGTAACGCGTAGAACGAACACTTCTATCTTCCACAGGTTTCATAGGTGATTGTGTTAAGCAAGTTCAATTATGTGATCTCGTAAGTTCAAGATGAAACAATCCCGGATACCGGGATTCACATATAGGATATTCTTCAAAGTTTAATGTCGCCTTCATTTTTCGACTACACAGTGGTGTGTGTTGAATAGAAAATTTGTCAACAGAATTTAGCGGTTGACTACTCTGTGTGAGTTCAATTTCAAGTCCTAGTCAATAATAATGGTAAATATAATTGAAGAAATGGAAGTCACTTTTGTGACTAATATTGAGAAGGAAACATTTTCGACAATGTGTGTACTTGTATGGCTTGTATTTTGTGTTGAGAAGAGAGCCGGATATACTGGTGAAGTGAAATTTAAATTACATCGCATCATTTTAGGTGTCTTTCGTTTCTTGACTTTATTTGTAATCTATAGTGAATTTGCACAGTAAAAGAATGGATTTACAACCTCATGTCAACGAGACAGCTCTTTGTTTATGTACGACATGTATATCGGCAAAGACGACTATGAATTATTTCTAATCTCAACTTTTCGGTCGATGCATTATCCACCAAAGAGTAAAAAACAATACCTACATTAATGGAGCCGATACGTGTGTTTAACCGTCTTATGTGTTTTGTATGCTATCCGAAATGATTTTTTAAAGGGTCGTTTTCGTTTCACATTCCGTTTATTTTTCCTTCTTCATTCAGTTGTACATGTGCTGCTTGAATTGTTAATGAGTGAACACCTCTCTATGGAAGCTGATCGCTCCCGTGATTTATTCCTCGGGCGGACTCTAAGTTCCTTCTTCAATGGTAGATCTCAAAACCTTGTCTTTTTCTGTCTATCTTTGTTCTACCTAGTTTTTTCGATAAAAACAGTAAGGTTATTTTTTTCTCCTTTTTTATGTGAATTCATTCGGAGCTCTTCTTTAAGTTTTTTTACCCTCTGATTTCCGATGACTTTACAGATATTGACCTCCAAATACCACCTTGTGCTGAAACCATTCTAATCCCTTCTCATGCGAATGTTAGTCGGTATTAGAGTAGAATTGGTGAAAAGATTAGTGTATCTGGATCAATCCTTTTTTTGTAGTGACGTTGTTGTTTATACCACTCGATCTGGCCACTGAACGTCCAAGAATCATTCACTAGAGTACACATTTTTAACGTTAGCTAACTTCGGTTTTACACCTCCTCTTTGCTTGCTCTTTCTAAGTAGAGAATGTAGCAGTTTCACTATTTTATTTCTACTTTTCCGATATTTCGAGATATCGGTAAGAAACAATGGGGAGCAGTTCAGGAACATTATATCTTGATGCGGATAGTGAAAGAAGCAACTTATAGTCATAGTGTATGGAAAAGGGCAACGCACTGCTGAGAGGTATAGAATCAATGTAAGTTCGAGATGGACCCGAACTGATATTACAGCTCCCGCTACAAAAGGACTCCCTGTGGTGACTACGTGTAATAGTCCTTACTTGGTTGAGACGTTTAAATCGACACGAAGGACAAGCAGTCAACAGGTTATTTTCAACATGTGCACTTTCAAAATTTTCCTTTTGAAGGAACCCTAATTATGTTATCGGGTCGGATACAAGCTGATATAATATAGTTGTTTCACGGTTTTTTCCACCGACTAACTGTATAAACCTGGTTTGATGAGAGGAGGCATATTCATTTAATCCTCACGCTCTGGCCCTTACACGTCTTTACATTATATAACTAATCTCTGTTATCAACATGGCATATGATATTAAAATATGAAACGTCCCATACATGATACGCCCCTAAACAAGCACTCAGTTCTACTTGAAGAGTGAAATTTTTATACTCCGGAATATGTGCAGTGTCTTCAACGGCATATTGAGCTAGAGTATTTCTAGAAAAACCGATTACTTCCACTTGGTGTCGATAAATGGTTCGTCTAATCTCTTTTTGATGTTGAACGCGTAAATTGACAGATGATGAAACGTGTGGCCGATCTCTTTGTGATGAACACACGCCGGCCCCAGAACGAGGGGCGGAGAACATTCGCTCCGTATTATATAGGAAAAAAGCTATGCAAGAGACCATGACATAATATAAATCTATGTACACACTAGGCTTCCGACCAGAATTGATTAGTGGTTTCAGAACGGTTGTCCTGAACATACATACTAATGCACGTTAACTATCGGATTCTGCTAACAAGACCAATGATGCTGCACATTTTTCCCACAAAAAACAACCCAAGAACACCGTATGTTGTGTTTAGAAAAATAGTCATCTTAAAGAAGTAGGTGAAGAACAAGTGTGCTAGGGATGTAACTTTCCAAATATCTTTGTTCTTAGGGTAGTATCGGCAAATCCCCAGCTCATTTTAGTAAAAAATCTAGTGCTATGTAAGTAGACAAATATATCTTTGTTAACATATTGTTACCAACTATAAACATACTAATTTACGCGCTATCTCCTCTCCTTCTGAATGCTCTATCCTGAATAGTTCAATATTAGAAATATTGACATGTCACATTATTTTGCAATGTCGTGATTATATCCCCTTTCATGTGGTCCTTCATTTGAACAAACTTGAAACCCCTTCATCTAAGGATGATTTGTACCAAGTTTGCTTGAAATAGACCCAGTGATTCTGGAGAACAATTTTCTTCATATAGACTTGCAAAACTTTTATCCCATGCTCTGGCCCCATCCTATCCTCGGAGGGTATGGTCTGATCAAATTTGGATCTACTCTATATCAGAAAGCTTTAGGTAAATATTGTTTCTTCTGATCCAATGATTCTTGAGAAGAATATTTTTAAAGATTTCCCTTATATATTCACGTGCATTACTTTTGATACCCTATTGTGGCTCCACCGTATCCGTGGAGGTCCTGATTTGTTCAAACTTATATATCAGAAAGCTTTCATATAAATTTCAGCTTTTCTGGCAAAGTGGTTCTTGAGAAGAAGATTTTTAAAGATATTTCTCATACATTAACATGTAAAACGTTGATCCACAATTGTGGCCCAACCGTATCCCCCGTGGATCATGATTTGAACAAACTTGAAGCTCCACTATATCTGGAAGCTTTCATATAAATTTCAGCTTTTCTAACCCAGCGGTTCTTGAGAAGAATTTTGAATGACACAACCTCATATTTGCATTTTCGTTAGAAGAGGTTCAGGTCTTTCATTTGAAGAATCTTGAATCCCAATTACCTAAGGATGATTTGTTCTAAGTTTGGTTGAATTTGACTGAGTGGTGCTGGAGAAAAAGATGAAAATGTGAAAATTTCACAACAACAGCAGCAGCAACAACAACAACGTTAACGACAATGAAAACAAAGCCGATAGTAGACAACGGACAGATTTTGATCAGAAAAGCTCGCTTGAGCCTTCGGCTCAGTTGACCTAAAATCCAATCCAATTAACGCTGTAAATGATCATGAAAATTATGCATTCTCGTCACTTTCGATGAATAAATACTAGATTTGACAACGGACAATCCCGTTT
>CAJDSM010016047.1:60-10071 GCA_903981925.1 Ostrea lurida
CTTTAATCAATTCTTACATTTAAAGAATATTAAAAATGGACGTGTGTTTCATATAATTTAAAAATATTGGTATCTTTTAAATACTTTTGGTAGATTGATGTTCTCTTATTAGAGAAAATTTACTTTGACCCAAAACAATGCTAAATAAAACTTGATAAGCTCTGAAAAAATGTACTCACCTAAACGTTTTGGATTTATGTAGTGAACGTGTCAAATTATGAATAGGTGTTGTACAGCCACAGTACGATTTACAGTTCCCTACCGATAAGAAATGATTAGAGAATTTATCCCATTAATTTACAACGACTACATGTATATAGCTAAAATACCGTGGACAATCACCATAAATCGTTTTGAAGAGTACATGTACGGTATATATTTTGCTTAAAACTCCAAAGAGACAACTTTTTTGCTGTGATCGTCCGGTCGACATGTACACGTACGTGCCAAATTAAGGTCACAAAACAATTTTTACAATATTTTTCATTGAAAACCATGATTTTTCAAATGAGTCTTCCAAGATTCATATTTGTTCTGATATGAATGACAATTTACCACTAAAAGAAGAATTGAGTGAAGTTCATACAATAATTTGGAAACAATTTTTCATTCATCGTTGCAGAAATATGCTATCTGAAACACGAATTAAGTCTTTCAAAATTCTTTTTTCACTATATATCTTTTACAAATATTACATATAAATTTAGTTTACTGATTATATTCATCAAAAGTTAATTATCACTGGTTGGAGAAGAAACTTAAAAATCAATGGAAGAAACTGAAACCTTACTGGTTCTAATGGAAAATTTCATCCAAATCTTGTCCAAGAGTTCTGGAGGATATAAGCAGATTTCAATGAACTATATAGTCAAAAGAATGTTCTGTGACTTTTAATTGCACGCAAGTGTAGACATTATCAACGAAATTTTATACATGAGTGCTCGTGGCATTCAATGTCGAATTCGTGAGTTCCAGTGAACTCGAAATAAAAGACATCACACGTCAGTCTTCCGTATCTGCTCCTACTTATATATTTATTGAACGTAGATGCTAAACAGCCCACGAAAACTCACCATTTAAACAACATAGATTTTCAGTTCTCAATCGTAAAAGGCCCATTGTCAGTTTATGTCAACTGTTTCGACATTGCATTAGTATGTTCTGTGTACGATATATAAAATGGCGAAGTAACAAAGTATCAAACGTAATTATAGTCCAAAAAAACCACATACAAAATCGAGTGTAGGGCAAACACGGACCTTCGACAAAAGCGAAGCAGGATTAGGTGCAATGGAGGAGTAAGCGATACGTTTTTTTAATCGATGCAGGATACTGATAAATAAACTGATATTAAAGGAGGTTTCACCCGAACGTTCACAGTCAACATTTCGGCATTTTTGCAAATTCTGTTGGTCGTTTTTACCGATCTATTTCACAAGTAGGTGTGGATAACAAAACGTGAAGATAACGAACAGTGATCATTCCCGTAATCCTGTATTGATTTGGACAAATACGGAACCCCTTTCGTTTACCAGAGAGGAATGAGGTGCCTTGGAGGAGTAAGCACCCCCTGTCGATCGTTCACATCTGCCAGTGAGCCCTAACACCTTCACCAGGTGAACAGTAATCTCAATCAATTCAGTTAATTTAAAAAAAAAAAAAAAAGGTCTAAACAATAGATATAAAAATCAGCAGACAGCATATGGCAAATCAGATCTTATAAAGAATTATCCCCTTTGCGAAATGCTGACTTTTAAAAAATAAGAACGTTGGAACCCCTATACCATCAACAGTACTTGTTAGTCAACAGTCTGCTTCGACTCTTAAAAGCTGTAAAGCCCCCCACGCCCCAAGAAAAAAAAACCCCCCCCAAAAACAAACCCCAAAAAACCAAAGAAAACGTAGAAGCGCTTGAGAATTGAATAATTTGATATACTGTAAAACGAAGAATATTTGGTGCAAACATATTTTAGCGGAATCAGCAATGAAAAAATCCTTTTGGCGCAAACTTATTTTAGGCAACCGATACCACTTGGTCAATGGTTTAATGTCAATGAAAATGTTTTGAACGCACAATTTCATTTAGCGCAGTGCGTATGTCTGCGCTAAAGGCGCAAAATAAATAGTGCGCTAAATAATCTCGTTTTACAGTACATAAACGATAGATATGGGGAATCTGACGATGGAGAAGTTTTCAGATCATTCCGTTTGTTTGTGTTTGAGTTGTTAGTATGTCGCTAGCATCTGTATTCAAGAGAATGCTGTCCGATTAAATGCCGTGTGATATTCCAATACCCATTATTAGCCATTCTTTTAGAGATTGCGTTTTTGACTACGGATGACCTATCAAGATATATGGCTCACAGAGGATGTGACCGATCGACAAAGTATGCTACTCCTAGGCACCTGAATACCATCTCTACTATATTCAGGGGTACATGTTGGCCCAAACTCTTAAGTTTTATTCTTTATACTTATAGAACTTATGAAATTGATCAATGTTTGATTTCTTAGGCTTTTCATAATGGAATGATGTAAAGGAAAACGAAAAACACACAAAATCTTTTCTCAAAAGCAAGATGGGACACACAAGGGTACACTGAATTTTACAGTAGAATGTTGGGACAAAGTTTTAGTCTCATTTGGACAGTTTACAGGAGGTTTAGGCATGGTCCTATACAAAAAGGCGAAATTAACACCGTGTCAAACGTAATCATAATAAAAAAAAAAACCATACAAAATCGTGTGTAGGTCAACGCGGACCTCCGATAAAGCGAAGTAAGATCAGGTGCCATGGAGGAGTAAGCATCTCTTGCTGACATGATCACACGCGCGCCCGTGAGTCCTTAGTCGAAAATAAAGTAAACGGGATTACCACGTAGTCAAATTTAGTAGGAAAATGACAGTCTAACAAAGGGTATGAAACAAATCAGTCACATATATGACTTAGTGGATCATTTGTAATCGCAAACAGTTGGCATTCATTATGCGACGTAAATTTGCGAAATGATGATTTTAAACGAGATTCTTGTTATAACCTGCCAACATCAACTTTTGTTAGTAGTTGGCCTCGTTTTAAAAAGTCCTCATACGCACAGCATGTTCTTGCGTATCGAATCACACCCATAAGCAGGTGATAGTGGTATTATTACTACATAGAAAGGGAAAGTTGACGATTGCAAAGTTAAAGTAATCATATAATGTAGTGGTCTATAAAAGGGCTTTGTGCAAATTCGTGTTGCAGCGAACTCAGATGAACAATATTCGCAAGCGTGAGAAGAAGGAAAGTCTGAGTCTGTATATAAAGAAGTTGGCATTACAGGAGTTTCATCAGTCACGTTTTAAGTCAGGATTTCGCAAATTCCATGCTCGTTAAAATAATCTAGTTTGCCAATACAATCTGCATTGGGTTTAATTATGTCTAAGGTGTTTTATACCAATAGCTATACTGTTCATGTTCGTATATACTCGCTTATAAGTCGGCTGTGGTTTTTAAAAGATCATTTTAAAGGATTTTGCCATTTTGCTTATATGTTGGAACAACTTTTTGCCAGAATCGGTTGACAATTTCAAATCAAGGCTACACTGATTTTGCCCCTGCTTCAAAATGCATTTTGAGAAACTTCAGACGTATTGTGAAATTACATATGCCAGAAGTAGTGTAAATCAAATGTGGATTCTAAAAAAGTCGAAAGAACTTCTAATGAATTTGAAATCCCAGAACCTTTCACATATCAACAACATCAAAACATATTACTTTTCAACACTTTACACGACCATCCCGCACGATAAATTAAAGACAAGGCTTTGTAACATTATAAACAGTTGCTTCTTTAACAAAAATGGAAAAAGGAAATATTCTTATCAAGTGATCAGCCATTCAAAAACTTATTTTGGTAAACTCCACTCTGATTATACACACAAGTACTTGAAGCTTGAAGTACTTAAAGCAATGCTTGGAGATTCCTCATCTTTTAAGTTTCTTTGGCGCAATAGGCTCTTCCAACAGTCTGTTGGACATTCATATGGAGCACTATTGTGTGTACCTCTATATAGCTACATATTTTTTATATTTATGAAGCAGAATTCATCATCAATAAGCTTATTACAATACAACAAGAAGTTAATCTCTACGCGTGTGGCCTTTAAATTCAACATTTCTCGATAACATTGAATAAACCACCGATCATTTTATCTATCATAAAATGATTTTCATTCATGTCGATTCAAGTATATCCAGACGAATACGAAATAAAGGGACACCACAACAGCTTCCTTACAAATGTCGCTTCCTGTACTTGAGATATTTTATTGAACATTGACATTAAACGCGCAACATAACTACTCAACGTTTATGCAAACGGGACGATTATCAGCTTCTCCATCGTCAATCTTCATATTTATGTAGCAATATACATCATCACCTGCATATGGTTGTGATATGTCTCTCAAACTTATTCGATACGCAAGCTTGTTTGCGCTATGATCAGTTTTGAATCTGAGGCAAGTACTTACAGACAATTGTTGTTGCAGGGTTCAACAGTACGTTTAAGGCAGCATTTCGGTAAATTTTATGTTCGTTATAACAAGTTAGTATTACAATATAGACCTATCATTGAAGATCAAATGCTGTCTGATTGTGTTTCATAGCCATAGTTAAGGACCGTTGTTCATCAACTGATTTGACTACGGACTGTTCCGTGTTACCTTCAGACTATGGGCTCACGGCGGGTGTGACGGTCAACAGCGGATGCTTACTCACTCTGGTGTGTCCAGGGGTCGTGATTGCCCAACTCTTGTTTTTATTCTATTTAGGACTTACGAGATTGATCACTATTCGTTATCTTTGCCTTTACATGATAACAGAATTATACAGTTTAAGCTTTTTATCAGGTTAATTACAATCAATTTTCAAATGTAAGGAATATAAAAGGAATATATTTTATATCCAAATCTGCACTATATCTGCAACAGTAAGATTTTTATGAAAAACATAAAATTGTAACTCCCCCCCCCCGTATCTCTATCACTTTCAAATACACAAAGACCTTGATGTGTACCTGCAGGTAAATGTTCTCAATGACAGTCCTGCCTGTTTATCTGAAGCAGAGGTACTACGATGAAGTACAAGTTTAAGCTTCCCCCGGAACCCAATAGTCATACCGCATATATCCTGGCGGTATCTGGGCTGATTTTTCCTGCTTGTCTCCACAACCATTTCTCTGTGAAAAGACCGCTTAAGTATTGATCAAATTCGTCATATTTGTTTTTTCATTGGTCAACATGGAATTGATTCCATATATCTCGGAAAAGGCCGATGAAGTGTTGATCGACATGGACTCTGTGAAAAGGCCGTTTAAGTGTCGGTAAACATGAGATTGTTTCCATATCTCATTGTGAAAAGGCCACTTATGTATTGATCGATATGGAATTCATTCCACATTTCTGTGAAAAGGCCGCTTAATTTAAAGGGACTGACCCACGATTTTTCTCGAACATTTTGTTTTTTACCTCTTTATGATCTAAATATCTTGTCTCATGTGAAGAAAGTTCAAATTTGTGACTGCAGCATAAAAAAAGCATTAAATCACAAAATGGACAATTTATATTTTGTTTGTAAATATAAACACTGGTAAAAACGCTACATTTGGGGTGGTGGTTTTTGTGCGTAAATCGGGCAATGACTCTGCAAATGATATTTTCCTCCACTAACACGTGAATACATGTGAAAATTTTCGTGTTTACTCTACTTGTTGGTCTTTTTTCCAGCTACGGAACCGCCACACAATGATGCACGTAACCATCATCCCAAATGCGGCGTTGTATCCAGTGATAAAAAGACTCGAGTCTTTGTTTACATAACAAAGAGTTACGGCTAAAATATCGCTCTGATCCTTGCATTCAAAAGGTCCAAAATTTGAATGTAGGTTTGAAATGAGTTACGTCTTCAATGTTTAACATCAAAAATGAAAAATCTTTTGATCAAACATCGTGGGTCAGTCCCTTTATTAAGGGAGCCAATTACAATTATTTCTGCACCAGCGATTTTGATTAAATTCATATCATTAATAGGTTGTACTTTGGACGTTGTATTAAGAAAATAAAATTTGACTTTGTCCGTTTAGTATTATGTAGGGGTCATTTCAAAAGTACTATACCTTTACTATGGGACCTACATGTAATGGGATTTTCTCCAAAATCGAAATCAAAATGCAATCAGAGAATTGAGTAGGGACCGTTTGAAAGGTTTTATTTAAGAATCTATTTATAGAACTTTGTGTAAATACTGAAAACGTCAGCAATGATATATCAACTTGTGTTTCAATTATTTTTTCACTAGAAATTATTAACTTTATAATGACTGCTAAATAAAAATATACTGTTTCAAGGGACCATCTCAAAGCTTCTTATTCTGAGACAACCAACACTTCATTGGATATAGTTTTTCGGACAAAACTGTAATTGCCATACGAGTTTATTTGCAACTTTGCCCGTGAGGATCCGGGTTAGAATAGGTCCCCAGGATCCCCTTGTGTGTCGTAAAAGGCGATTAAATGGGGCGGTCATTTGGACGAGACCGGGAAATCCGAGTTCCCGTGTCACAGCAGGTGTGGCACGAAAAAGATCCCTCCCTGCTCAAAGGCCCTGAGTGCCGAGCATAGGCCTAAATTTTGCAGCCCTTCACCCGCAATGATGACGTCTCCATATGAGTGAAATATTCTCGAGTAGGACGTAAAATAGTAAATAATCAATATGTGCAACTTAACTATTCATAGGAAAATGCTTATACATGCATTCCGTAACAAAAGGTTTTTTTGTGTGGATCATGATGAAAAATCAAATTGGGGAATTACTCAGGGAATGTATCAATATTCTTTAAACATTTTAAAATAATAACTAAATACGGTTCCAAGGGACTACATCTTAACATTTCTTTTTCAGCCAACATATTTTACTTTTACCAACGAAAAGCCAAGTATTTTTAGACTAATTTGTTTGCAATTTACTCAGTAACTTACTTTTTTTCTTAAAAAAAATATACCATGTATGCTTTGGGATGAAAAATAAGTTCGGAGAATTACTTGGGAAATATTTCAAAATTTTCTTCTGATATTCTGAAATATTTATACCAGGAAAGAATGATTTTGATTGGTGAATGAGGTGTTTCCTTGAATACAAAAAGGCCAAGTTAACATTGTGTCAAACGTAATCATAATCCAAAATACATATACAGAATCGAGTGTAGGGCAACACGGACCTCCGACAAAAGCGAAGGTAGGATCAGGTGCCATGGAGGAGTAAGCATCCTCTGCTGACCGGTCACACCCGCCGTGAGCCCTTAGTCGAAATAAAGTAAACGGGATTACCCGCAGTCAAATCTAGTAGGAAAATGACAGTCTAACAAAGGGTATGAAACAAATCAGTCCACATATGACTTAGTGATAATTTGTAATCGCAAACCAGGTCATTATAGCGACCGTAGAATTTGCGAAATGATGACTTTAAACGAGATTCGTTAAAACCCTGCAGCATCAACTTTTTTGTTAGTAGTTGGCCTCGCGATATTTTGATCATTGCTTTTCCTATAATTTATAACTTCCAAATGATCAGGTGGAACAAATATAAACAGACTAATATGTATAATTGCCATACAATAAAGAAATACCAGGACTCTGCTATAAATCTTTCAAATGAAAAAAAAGGATAAAAAAAATTAAATAGAATAAAACAAAAAATCACAAGATTATTTTTTTCAGATCTTCATTTCGTACAGTCAGATGAATACAATGCAATTTGACTGTGAATAATTCTATCAGGAAAGATAAACCATACGTAACTACATGTATCACTAACTCTTCCAAACATGAACCATTTAGAAAAGATACATACAGCAAGGGTATCTAGGACATGATCAAAATCACCAGCAGGCATGTTCACGAAGCCATCTTAGGACTAAGACGTGCTCTAAGTATATCTTAGGACACGTCTTAGTCTAAAGTCGGTTTCTCAAAGCTTTCCTAAATTTACGCCTCGTCTTAAGTTCGTCCTAACTTTAGGACAGCACAACCCTTGTCCTAAGACCATCCTAAGTCTGTATAAACATGGCGGCTGTCTTGATGTTGATGCGAAGAGCTCACAGAGATCGTGAAAAACATATTTATGAAAATAATAGGTTTATGTATTGTGATATTTCTAATCAATTTGAATCTGCCGCCAATACTTAAAGGCACAGTTTTTGCACTCGCCCTGTGCGCATGTGCATGGGGATAGCGTCAGTCGCCATATTCTAATTGTTGACATCAGTAGTGCAGTCCAAGTCCTTGTGGTTTTCTTTTTTTGTGTCCATATATACAATCCAAGGTATACTCCAGCCTACCTATCGTCGGAGACAATACGCATAGACGCTGGGAAGTAATCCGGACCTCTTAAGGTAATCGGAACTTCGCATTTTATTTCGATAACTCAGTGGGGGTTTCTCGGACCAAGAACACACGTAGACCTCTAAATACTCGCGATGCCCTTTATTCAGAAGGCGTAGCTAGCTAGAACTGTCCGTTTGCGTTTATTGTGCATTATGTAGACTCTTATACTACGAGAAAAAATTCGAAGCCTAGACTGTGTATGTGATCACGTGACGTCTCGGAATTTGGAACTAGACTGTTGTGTCTGGGTAGATCACGTGACCTCAGCCGACAGAACCACAATATGACTACATTGTGCATAGGTAGCTCCCACGTCCGACGCTTTAGGGATTTTATTGGCCACGGCAAACCCTCCCATGAAGTTTCGATATTCGAAGGCTTCCCCCGGTGTGTTTCTTCGGCATTGGCGGAGTTAGGGTGGGGAATCCCGCCACCTCCAGGAATTTAATTCGGCCGTACTCCGAAAAGCCAGCGAATCTAATCATTCACTTCGGGGTAACGACTGGACAGCAGAAGACTGTGTCGATGCTACTATATAGGATTGGTTCTTCGCTACACATTTAAAAAATCAAAACAATGTGCGATCCGTCACAATTATAAGACTTATGCCGACAAAGAAGAATCAGTGCAGATGAATACAACACCCGAGTGATCAGAGCGAATACACTCTTGAAAGAACAATGCCTCAGATCCAACATAAACTACTGGCGACTCAAAGGGTTCATCAACGGTACCGACAACATTTTCGCTGATGGTGTCCATCTCAACCCTCTGGGGATGCGGAAATATTACTAACAATTGCGAGGCATCCTGTTAAAAATTCACACTTAACATCGACACATAGCCATGATGTCAGGGGCGTCTGGCTAATCAATAGACGGTGTGACGCAACTCGATTAGGGGAAGTTGTTTCTTAGTTTTTATTTTTCAATTACATAGTATACATATATATTTAAGTATCTCTAGGTATTATTACCTGGTCTCACTGTACATGTATTTACTAGCATGTAACTAATTATAAACATTTAGTAGTTGTAGCTTAAGGCGGTCACACTTAACCAAGTATACTATCTTGGTTATTAAACAGGAAACTCTGGTTAATATTTAGATAAAGAGTAGCTATGGCTTCAATCATCTCTATAGCTTGGGTTATAAATACCGAACCATCAATATAAGTTCGGTTGCAATTAATTCTGGACCTCTGGCAACTATATATCTAATACTTACTAATTAGTAGCCCTGGCTACAAAACTAACTTAGTAGCTCTGGCTACAAAACTAATTTAGTAACTGGCTACAAAACTACTTGGTAGCACTGGCTACAAAACTAACCTCGTAGCACTGGCTACGATACCTAACTTTGGTAGCTCTGGGCACGAACTAACTTAGTAGCATCTGGCTTAGAGAAACAACTGAGATTAGCACTGGCTTACGAGGAACTTAGTAGCACTGGCTTGCAATCAGACATACCTTAGTAGCACTGGCTACGAATATTAGAGATTACACCCTTAGTAGCTCGGGATACCGAAACTCACTTAGTAGCTCTGCTAACGAAACTCACTTAGTAGCTCTGGCTACGAAACTAATTT
>CAJDSM010016048.1:133-13480 GCA_903981925.1 Ostrea lurida
ACCCAGATTCAAAGATTAGCTGAATTTCGACTGTAACAGACATACTGACTCCTCGATTTTTTATCAAAAGATTTTTTTTATGTTAAACATTGAAGACATAACTCCTAAAGTCAACATTAAATTTTGGAACCTTTTGAATGCAGAGATTGGGAGATATTTCTTACGTAAACAATTAACTCGATTCGAGTCTGTTTTATTGAAGCAACGACTTAGATGTGCGCTACATTGCGTGGCCGGTCCATAACAGAAAATACAATACAACAAGTAGAGTAACAATGAACATTTTCCACATGTTGTTACGGAATTAGTACCAGGAAATTATAATTTACGAAGTGATAACCGTTCCGACAAGGACCTTCACTCCAATGTGAAGGTTGAAACCGTATTATATTTACACTAAAATAATGAATGGCTAATTCTTGTTCATTTAATGGCAGTTTTAATGCTGCAGAGCAGTCAAAGTATGGAACATTAATATACATCGAATGAGACAAGGATTTTGCACATGCATGAATTTGTGAAAAGCAAAAGATTTGGAGAAAAAGTTCGTAAAGTCGTCCTTGAAGACAAACATAGGTGGAAACGTAAGCATTGCTATTTTGTCGAATATCAAATAATAAGTTGATAAGTAATCTCAAAGAATTCATGTAGTTCCGAATTCCTACTCGTACTTAGATACTATAAATTGAGCTCAGACTCTCTTGGTGAATTGGCAAGCGCTAAAGCAGGTTGATTGGTGTGATGGTAAAATATTACAATAATCTTTGATGAGATTATTTGTATTTGCTTTATCTGAAATTTCTTTCTTTTAATGGGTTTTTTTATATTGCGTTGTTTGTCCACACACAGATGCCGTGGCACCATGTTGTTCGTGTGTCAGTAGTAGGACAGGAACTGCCGTCCTGATCAGCAAGTGGACACTGTCATTATAATAATTACACACCAGTACGTGTCCGACCACGTCACAGATACCAAAGGGAGAAAAAGCGAGACTGAGGACTGTGTAGTCAAACCGATGGCGTCCTGATTTATCAACCACTACTACTGCTCCCTTATACAAGTCAGAGTCCAAGATATCCCGTTCTGGTCTCCATGAATTGTTGATTGTATCCATACAAACGCTGTCCCTTACCGTCATTCTCATAATCTGGAGTTCCAGTCCTGCCTTGTCGTACCTCCGTCACTCCTCTCATAACTCCCACCAGTATGTCGCCGTTAATGCGGAGAAATGGACTACCAGACGTCGCTCTGCGGTCTGTTGAGGAGGTGGTGGTGACAGTTCCGTCTGATGTTAACTTATAGACACTTTATCATGGTACCTATAAACAGGAGGTCCCCGCCTCTGTGACCGTGTGACTCCCTGTAACATCCTAGCCAGTTCTAACTCTCAGTTTTCGTGTAGTACCGTTTCTGGTGGAGTCCACCTGTAGGAGACGTCCCCACTCATCACTCACCCCACAGTTGTTACGTCACAACAGAGATATGACCAATACACATGAACACCAGGCACGGCATATACGGATATCTGTTGTCTGAAAAAACCCCGTCTTATGAGAAAGTGAACACATCTATAATGATAAAATAAACATATGAAAGTATTAAATAATTAAAATACACCGTTTCAAAAACATAAGTGGAAATGTTGTGTTCATAATGTTCATGCGAGGTATATATGAGATCGATCAACTTGTTCGCAACTATTCTATACACATAGAGAAATCGCACAGGAGAACGTTGGCAATGTTTTTGAATACACAAGAGTAATCAAAATAATAATTAAATTCTAACTTCAAGATTCGATCTAACAAATTCTTTGAATAACTACATTTAACAATGGTGGTTAACGTATCATAATTCCAAAATACATATACAAAGTTCGACGTGTAGGACAACACGGACCTCGAGCATAAAAAGAGGCAAAAAAGAATCATAGTGCCATGGAGGAGTAAGAATTCTCTGCTGACCGTGTCACACCCGCCTGTAACCCTTGTGTGTCGTCAGTATGCCTTGCTTGTCAAAGGCGACTGAATGGGGCTCTCCTTCGGATGAGAAAAAAAAAAAAAAAACTGAGTCCGCCTGTCGTCAGAGCAGGTTGTAACACGATAAAAGATACACTCCCAATGAGCGGACGGATGCAGCCCTTCATCGGAAATATGACTATCTTCATACTGAGTGAAAGATTCCCAAGTAGGAAAACAAATAATTACAATCAACCAAACCTCAAAATGTACAAACACTTAAAAAATCATTAGCTTTTGTTCGAGAAGATTAAGTCGGTTCAGTTATTACAACTGTGTTAAATTTAAACACAAATACTGGAGGTAAATAAGAGTTAAACACAAGAGTCAAGGCAAACTTCGCTTCGAAAGACAGTTGATCACATGGTTACCTTTAACACAGATTGATGATTGATTATTTACTGTTTTACGTCCACTCGAGAATACTTCACTACTATGGAGAACGAACCATTGCCGGTGAAGAGCTGCAAATTATAGAGCTTCTATACATTACTGGAGTTCAACTACAATTATGAATCCGAAAAATCGGTTGTTATATTGAGAAAACTAAATCACAACAAAATGCCTGCAAATGCCACCAATATCACAGTTTGTATGTAACCATTAGTAAGTTAAATTAAGTAGCGAATCATAGTCTAACAACAGACTTTCATTCAGACGAGACCCGATGGGGATCCGGGTTAGAATAGGTTCCAGCATGCGTGTCGTAAGAGGCGACTAAAATGGGACCGGTCATTCGGATGAGACCGGAAAAACCTGACGGTCCCGTGTCACAGCAGGTGTGGCACGAAAAAAGATCCCTCCTGCTCAAAGCCCTGAGTGCCGAGCATAGGCCTAAATTTTGCCAGCCCTTCACCGGCAATTCGGTGTGAACTTCTCAATTGAGCTGAATATATTGCTCGAGTAGTGGACGTAAAACAGTAAATAATCAATCACATCAATCATTCGACGAGAACGTTTCGGCGAACGTGGTTTTCAATTAGAATATATAATAAATCGTTCAAATATAACCATTTCTTTTAAGAACAGCATATCTATATAAATCATAAATCGAACTCAAAAAAAGGACACCAGAATATTCTGACATATCTGCTTCGTATCTGGATATTTTTACTTAACATTAACTCTAATGGCAGACTGACAACCACATTATATGATAAATTAAAATCTAGGCTCTTTTCAGATTATAGATAATGCTTTTGTAAACAAAAATGGCACCGAAAATACGAATTTCTAGTCGTTGGGAAACAAGACACATATTTTGTTAAAAAACACTCTTGATTGCCCAACAAGTACTCTGAAGTAGATATTATAACGAACATGCTTGGGTTTCTTTATATATATTTTGTAGTCTTTGGAGACCACTCTTCCAACAACCGTTGGTATTCCTATGGGCACTAATTGTACCCCCTATTGGCAACTTATTTTTATATTCATATGAAGCAGAATTTGTACAAAAACTGTTACGGAAAAAAACAAAAAACTTGCCTGTGCCGTGTCCTTCAACCTTACATATACGAATACAGATGACGTGTTTCAATTTTCATAATCATCAATTTTCACAATTATGTCCATTGATATTTATCCCGAAGAACTCGATAATAAAGGACACCACAGAATCTGACAGATCTGCTTCATATTTGGATATTTTACTTAACATTGACTTTAATGGCAGACTGACAACTACAACTATATGATAAGCGTGATGACTTTAACTTTGCCAAAATCGTCAACTTTCCCTTTCTATGGTAAGTATAACCCACTATTCACCTGCTTATGGTATGTATATGTTCGCAGTTGAGTTCGATACGCAAGAGCATGCTATGCGTATGCGGGTTTTTTAAAAGCGAGGCCAACTACTAACAAAAAAGTTGAAGTTGCCAGGGTTAAACGAATCTTGATTAAAGTCATCATTTCGCAAGTTCTACGCTCGCATATAAGCACCTTGTTTGCGATTACAAATTATCACTAAGTCATATGTTGACTGATTGTTTCATACCATTTGTGTTAAGCTGTCATTTTTACTAGATTTGATCTAGGTATCCCGTTTACTTTATTCAACTACGGGCTCACGGCGGGTGTGACCGGGTCAGCAGAGGATGCTTACTCTCCATGGCACCTGATCCTACCTTCGCTTATGTCGGAGGTCCGTGTTGCCCAACACTCGATTTTGTATGTTTTTTGGATATGATTCGTTTAACAGGATGTTACCTCGCCTTTTGTACATGATAAAGGTATGACTTTAACTTTTTTTTGTTTTTATTTGCAATCGTGCAACTTTCCTTTTTGTGTATCAAATGTATCACTATCACCTACTTATAGTGTGTATATGTCTCCCAGTTGATATAGATACGCAAGAGCATGCCATGCGTATGAGGACGTTTTAAAGCCGAGGCCAAACTACTAGCTTAAAAGTTGATGTTGCAGGTTAAAACGAATCTCTTTAAAGTAACAATTTCGCAAATT
The DNA here is from genome assembly GCA_903981925.1 of Ostrea lurida. NCBI lineage: Eukaryota > Metazoa > Mollusca > Bivalvia > Ostreida > Ostreidae > Ostrea > Ostrea lurida. The sequence continues at coordinate 4,618 of CAJDSM010016048.1, forward strand.
CTACGTCTATAATGACCTTCTTTGCGATTACAAATTATCACTAAGTCATATGTGACTGATCTGTTTCATACCTTTTTAGACTGTCATTTTCGTACTAGATTTGACAACGCGTAATCCCGTTTACCTTGTGTCGAACTAAGGGCTCACGGTGGGGTGTGATCGGGTCAGCAGAGATGCTTACTCCTCCATGGTAGCCTGATCTGCCTTCGCCTTTGTCGGAGGTCCGTGTTGCCTCTACATTCGACTTTGTATATATGTTTTTTGGACTATGACTTACTTAAGTTACAACATTGTTTACTTCGCCAATTTATATAGTGAAAAGATTGATATGAGAGACGGCAAACACGGACCCTTGAATACACGAAGCAGGATCAGGTGTCTAGGAGGAGTAAGCATCCCCTGTCGAACGGGTCACACCCTTGAACACAATGTCTTTTAAAATCAGATAAACGGAGCAATCCAAAGTCAAAATCAGTTTATAAATAACGGCCTCACGTCAGACAGCATTTGGCCCAATGGCAGTTTGTAACTGCAAACTAGATAGAATTAGTGAAATACTCGTACTGACTTTAAACATGACTGTTGAAACCCCTGCAGTATCAACTTGTTTGTCAGGAGCCTGATAAGGGATGCTTACTCCTGCTAGGCACCTGATCAAAGCTGATCCCACCTTTGGTGTATTCAGGGGTATGTGTTTCCTCGTCACTCGTTTTGTGTTCTGTTCGGGACAAGTGAGACAAATCACTGCTCGTTATCTTCACCTTTTATGCAATAATGGAGTGTTGCTACATAGATATGAAAAGTTGACGATGGAGAAGCTGCAATCAACCTGCTTGAGTTGGCAATTCACCAATAATGTCTGAGCTCAATATAGTATCTAAGTACGAAGTAGATATTGGAGACTACATGAATTCTTTGAGATTCGTATCAACTTATTATTTGGATATTCACAAAATAGCAATCTTACGTTCACCTATTGTTTGTTTTCAGGGACTGACTTACGATTTTTCTCCAAATCTTTTGCTTTTCACAATTCATCATCAAAATATCTTGTCTCCATTCATGTATAATGTTCATATTTGTGACTGTGCAGCATCAAAATGCATTAAATGACAAAATTAGCCATTCATATTTTGTTTGTAAATATAAATACTGGTTTCAACGCTACATTTGGAGTGAAGGTCCTTGTGCGGAAATCGGCTTATCACTCTGTAAATTATAATTTCCTGGACTAATTCGTAAATACATGTGAAAATGTTCATGTTTACTCTACTTGTTGGTGTATTTTCCTGTTATGGAACCGCCACGCAATGTTGCGCACATCTAGCGTTGTATCAAGTGAAAAAAGACTCGATCGAGTAATTGTTTACGTAAGAAAATATCTCTCCAATCTTTGCATTCAAAAGGTTCAAAATTTTAATGTTGACTTTAGATGAGTTATGTCTTCAATGTTTAACATAAAAAAAATCTTTTGATAAAAAATCAGGAGTCAGTGTCTTTAAGTCGAAATTCAGCTAATTCTTTGAAGTGTTCTTTCGGTTTGTCTGATAATAAATAACCAAATTGTTTTCCAGTCATTGATAATTGATTGTATACTGTTTAACGTCCAACTTGAGAATGTGTCACTAATATGGGAACGGAACGTCACCACCGCCGATGAAGGGCTGCAAAATTAAGGATTATGCCCGGCGCTTACGGCCTTTGACTAGGGAGGAATCTTTACCATACCACACCTACTGTGATACAAGACATTGGTTTGTGCAGTCTCACCCAAAGGACCGCCCTCATTTGGTCGCCTTTTACCACAGCAAGGGTACTGAAGACTTACTCCAACCCGGGTCCCCAAGAGGTGTTTAGGTAGGGTGACATCATCTCCGATAGCCTTTTGACAGATGGGACTAAGGAAAACGGACAAATAGGTAGCGAAAGTGTTGTCACATTAACATAGATTGAAACCTGATGATCAATCAAAATTATAATTCATTTTGTAATAATGAAAAGGCGAAGCACAGTAACTACGCTTATGAATCCCATAAGTCCCAAATAGAATACAAAAGAGTTGGGAAAACATGGGCCCATGTTCTTTTTCAGTGTTGTGATAATGTGCCCATATATGTACAATATAAAGGCAAAGATAATAAATAGTGATCAATCTCGCAAGTCCCAAACAGAATAAAAAAGGCAAACATGGACCTTTGGATACACCAGAGGTGGGATTAGGTTTTAGGAGGAATAAGCATCCCCTGTCAATGGGTCACAATTGCCGTTAGCCCATTAATTTGATCAGGTAAACGGAGTAATCCGTAGTCAAATAAGTGATCCCACCTCTGGTGTATCCAGGGTCCGTGTTTCCTAATTACTTATGAAATTTTAAATTTTTGTTATCTTCACGTTTTCATGCAGGTGATGATGGAATGTTGCTGCATAAATATGGAAAGTTGACGATGAAGGAACCTAAATCATCTGAATTGTCATGAAGTTTAGTTGTTAGTTTAGAATTAATGCTTAATCTCAATGTAATATCCAAGAAGAAAGCAGATATGGCAAACTATGTGGTGTCTTTAGAAATTCTTATTGATGGCAACTTTTGATTTGGATTTTCACAAAATCGTAATCTTACCTTCACCTTTCTTTCGTTTTAGATGAAATTCACGAAATCAGAACTTTACCTTCTTTCTTTGTAAGAAACTCCTTTATTTGAGAACTACGTAAGTATTCTGCAATTTTTTCCTCTTCGTCTGAAACTAAAATTCAATTTGTTTTACAGTCATTGCGGAAAATTGAGACCTACTTTAAAGCAAAGAAGATGTAAGCTTTCACTGAGTACTGGCAAAGATTTCAGTGGTCTAGACAACTTTCAAAATTTCCAAAAAAAAAGAAAAAAAAAAAGAAAGGAAAACAAATTAGATAAACTCGTGAGGGCAACATCCACGATTAATCACATTAATCATATCAAATACATTATCAAGAGAAGAGCAAACATGGATCAAATGTCGAATCATTTGTCTAGGAGGAGTAAACATTTCCTATTGTCATATAATGGTATGATCTTGATTGAATAAAAAGGTGAAGATAACAAACAGTGATACTCTCGGAATTCCTACACTAATACATGTATTACTGGACACAACAAAAGGAGGAAACATCCTTTGACACTTAACGGAATAAGACAACATAATTTTATTTGACGGCAACTATTCGTCCGCATAATATGTCGGTTTCGATCATGATGATAATTTTACATGGAATATTGTTACAAAAGAAACAAATGGAAAATTCACACAAATGAATAAAATACAAAAATGAACAAGCATTTCTGAAGAAGTATTGCAACAGCAATACATTAGTCCCTACCGGTTACATAAATCATTGAACCGCAACAATATTCTAATTTCATTATGTAGGCTATATCATATACTTATGGTAAAAGAGGATATTGGTGACCAGGATAGGACAAGGGCTATAACTTAGTGAAAAAATGAATAGATCAAATCCAGAATTCGATCTGATCTGTAACTTGGTATGGCAAAGGAATGTACCAAATATCAAATGAATATCTGCAAGCAGTGAGAAAAACGTGAGAGAAAACTGATAATTTAATGAATTTTTTAAGTCCAAGGCCATAACTCAGTAATAAATGAATGGATCAAAACCAAACTTAAACTTAATCTGTAACTTGGTATGGCAAAGCAATGTATCAAAATATCAAATGAATATCTGCAAACAGTGAGAAAAAAAGTGTGGAAAACTGATATTTTATGAATTTTCTGAGTCCAAGGGATAACTCAGTGAAAAATGAATGGATTGACACCAAACTCGAACTTTGATCTGTAACTTGGTATGGAAAAGCATGTGCCAAATATCAAATGAATATCTGCAAACAGTGAGAAAAAAGTGCGGAAAACTGATATTTTATGAAATTTCTAAGTCCAAGGGCATAACTCAGTGAAAAATAAATGGATCGAAACCAAACTCGAACTTGATCTGTAACTTGTCTGGTAAAGCAAGTGTCAAATATCAAATGAATATCTGCAAGCAGTAAGAAAAAAAGTCTGAAAACCAACGGGGCAGAAATGGGGACAGACAGACAGAAAGACAGATAGACAGACATAAAAGAAGAAAGCTATATATAGTCCCCTTCGGTTACAAACCGGTAGGGGACTAAAAATGTTACCATATATTCTTTGGGTTCTATGTTCATCTTGATGGACCTTTTCTTCAATTCCCTCTGATTTGCCTTTAAAAAAAAGAAATAATTGATCTCTGTGGTTATCAAGGGCAACTACATACTTACTTTAGTATATGTTATGGAATTCAAAGACTGAGAAACTGATTGCTGCTCAGAATACCTATGTAAGTATTATCTTATTATATTTTTAGAACGTACAATATACACTTACAACTAACCAGCCTTGTGAAAGGGAGAATAGAATACAGTCCTTCCACTTTGAAATATTCATAATAAGAGTTTAGCATACACTGTTATTAAAAAATTCAAATACTATAATCAGATGAGATATAGATGTTATATTTAGTTCGTCAGGAAAGAGCTACTTGTATTGTCATGTCCGCGGTGTCTGCATCACACTTAAAAGAAAAAAACAAACAAACTTAAACCTGGTACATGTCATTTGAACCAAGCAGGATATAATTTTGATACTATTCATATATACATGCCTAAAAACACCCCCCTATGCTGGTATTACGACACTTTACCTAATGACCTTGACTTTGGAGTTTTTCAGCCTACTTTTGAAAACCTTTCTCCTCGGCTATGTCCTTTAAACCAAGTGGAATAAGGTTTTGATATTTCAAATATGCACGCCTCTAGATGGGGCCTTTTATTTGGAATCAAGACTGTTGATCAACTGACCATGACCTACTTCTACCTGATCTGCATCTTTTAATATAAATCATACGGCCCAATTTTTATGCACCAGATGCGCATTTCGACAAATTATGTCTCTTCAGTGATGCTCAAACCGAAATGTTGGAAACATGAAAGTAAAACTCTCTAAATGTGATCCATGTCGTGCCAAAAGATTAGGGCCAAATAACTAACGGGATAGTTCACGTTCATGACGGTCCTTGGTTTTGGTACAGAGATATTTGACCTAATGACGTTGAAATTTAACTTACTTTACAAAACCTTTAACCCGGGTGATATCTTTTGAACCAAGAAGATTGGACATTGATATATTTTGTTTAGATTTATGGAGCGTAATACTTCTTGTCTTCCAATGTGTCCAAGTTTTGAAATACACAGGTTTTTTGACGAATCGTATCTCTTGACACATTCTTGTTAGCAATGTTTTACCTGCTAGAAAGCAAACACTTTAGATTTTAAAGAAGTGTATATATACTAACAAAAATGTCGATGTTACAGGGTTATAACGATTTTCCTTTAAAGTCATAATTTCGCAAATTCTACGGTCGTTATAATGACCTTGTTTGCGATTACAAAGTATCACTAAGTCATATGTTGACCGATTTGTTTCATACCCATTGTTAAACTGTCATTTTCGTACTAGATTTGACTACGGGTAATCCCGTTTACTTTATTTCGACTAAGGGCTCACGGCGGATGTGACCGGTCAGCAGAGGATGCTTACTCCTCCATGGCACCTGATCCTGCCTTCGCTTTTGTCGGAGGTCCGTGTTGCCCTACACTCGATTTTGTATATATTTTGTTGGATTATGATTACGTTTAGCACGATGTTAACTTTGCCTATTTGTCCACGAACATTCATTTCGAAAATGAAAATAATTTACGTTCATTTTGACAAGATTGATTACTGTTCATTATCTTCAAATTCATCAAGAATTGCTAATAATAACAACACAAACACAACTCGTGAATATGTTTCATCTAGCTTTCCTGGAATGTCTCTTGGAAACTAAGAAATATTTCTTTACTTACTTTGTTGAATCTTAATGACTTTGTCCTCAATTTGAATCCAATTTACATTGAATTTCAACAGTTCTATTAATTCTTCTTCATCTTTCTGTAGAAGTAAACGTGCCAACTCTGCCTTAACCAGCATCACTATGATAAAACTGCTTTCAGGATGTATACCAACAACTTCTATAGAGCTCAGTTCACATCCCACAATGGCGGCTACCGTGGCTAGCAGCGAGTCCATGTCATAAAAGTTCTCTATGTCGTTCACTACATGCAGTTTGATTTGTTTGCGTTTGTCCCCTGAAATACGACAAATACTCAATGAGCATCATACACGACTGTGGATATACTACAATATTTGTTTGTTATTTGGACGATCGATATTGGTATTGGACCATCGAGGATTGTGTAAAATTTGATATGCTTTGTAGAAAGTAACAAAAGGCCCATAGGCTACATCACTCATCTGCGTGCCCTTGGCCCTGCATCTAACTATTTGACGAACGACTTACACAATGAACAATAATTTTTGAAATAAAGGGGTTTTAATATATATAAGATATATGTTGAGTGAAGGAATTTCGACCCTCTGATAAGCGAGATCCGTCCGTACTTTCCTTTGTCATTACTGGAAATATAAAAGAACACAAAGCAACGCCATACAAAAGTTCTACAAGATATCATGACATTCAATATATATGCCTAGGCCGAGGAATGCTTTTAACTTGACCTGCAGTTATATGACATAAGTTGAAACTTTACAAATTTCAATAGCGTATAAAACACGAAAGAGAAACATTACATAAAGGTTTAACAAATATATTTTGTTTGATCAATTGATTCGATAGTATGGCTTTTAACGCCTGACTGTGTTCTGTAATACTACTATTATGTGTATCGTGGAAAGTGAGGGTGACAAACAGTCCGTTATTTTTGGTGGTTGCCGACAGCTTTTTTATCCTTTGATCTACAACAACTCAAACTAAACATTTATTTTCTGTTCGTGTTGGGAACTGATTGCCCATCAATAATTATTTGCATCAGCGGAGACTGGGCACAGAACAACGTCTGTGGCATGTCAAAGAATATCTTGCCTCGCGCATGTAGGTTATCTGGGATTACAACGTCTAAACGCACTGTTAACCCCGATACATCAACGTCATTGAAAAGTGAACAACCAAACGGGACGAGAATCTTTTCCATTACAAACAGGACGCTTGCATTTGCCTAGAATATTGAGCAATTACAACGAAAATCCGCCATAAAGTGTACATGTGTCCTCTTCCTCATCTGTATTTATGAGCCCCGCTGGTCCATAGTCTATTACCGTGGACATGAAATTATAGTCCAAGATAGTGATTCTGAAGGGGATTCGAGGCCTCGCTCTAAATGTTCAACCAAAAGTTTTTAAAAAATAATTCTACATGGATCTCCAATCTAAATGCATTAGATTCAATGGAAAATAGTTTGAGGTATGAGCGTGGCCTTACTTTTCTCAAATTGAATTTTTGTTCTAATCATGATATATTTGGATCTGTTGTCACTCTGCCTTCCATTTGGTTTTCCTCAGAAATAGAATCTTCGATCTCCACATGCATCAATCCTCGATCGGAAATCCAGTTCAAATTGATCAGTACAAAGATTCCTGAGTATGGCAATTTTCTCTGACAAGTGGTGAAAGAGAACATGAATTCTCCTGACTTACGGGTTTTGCTGAACCATAAACATTCAATAACAAGTTTTGTAAAAGCTATCTAGAATATTCAGGATGTTACTATGACGCTGGAAGGAACCACCAAGCTGAGGTGGCTTCTCAAGTGAGCAAAACAAACAAGTTTATATACAATCATATCACTTTATATACACACACAGATACTACTATGTTCAACTATATCTTCTTTGCATTGGGTATCTCGTTCGTTTACATCCCATTGCATACTGTTGGGTTGGTCCACGTAGAACACTCCAATTCGACACAATCCGTTCAACGGCGGGACCTAACACCACACAATAAATACACATTTATCAAGTTATGACCCATGTTATCCGCCATCATTTGATTACGGGACTAAATGACATATTGCCACGTGCCAGCACTGCTTTTCACTTTAACTTGTACACTCAATGCTTACGTACAAAATTAACCACTAATAGTCATTTTTTACACCTATTTAGATTACTCCGAGACTTAACTTACACACTTTACTTGTGTAGAATCATTTATGAATCATATTCACATTATGATACCAAAAATACAAGGCCAAACGAAATACACTCTGTTCATATTTCCTCAATCAACTACACTATACACAAACGAAACAAAGTTCACTACTATACAAACGACAATGAATTACAAATACTGAAGTCAACAGTTAATCCTTAGGAACGTAAAATTGAGAAAAGAAATTGTAAAGTAAAATGTTGTACTCACACTCAGAAGTCGTGTCTGTTACTTTTTAAAACTTTAAAGAATTATGAAGCTCGTGCTAGTTGTAGAAGCACGGTTCGAAGAACTCAGGTGAATAAATACAGGTATCGAGGGTACCTTGAGGTGTACGACTAGAGAGGTCCTATAACAGGATAACTGAATCATACTATATACAAACATGTAACACTGTCAATTGTGACAGTCATGTGCTACATATTATTGATCTTCCTGAGAATAACTATGCTGGTGTGGCACAATTGTTTTCAGTAAGTTGAGAAGTGTCACAGAAACCACAGAAACTTTCCTTTAATTTCTGGTTTCAAGATATTGGCCTTTTCTTTTTAAATCTACCGCTTTTGTACATTTTCAACTACCATTTTTCTCCTTGGCGTCTCCATTCTGTTTACAATCAACAAACACTTTACTCTCACGTACTTCATTTACAAAAGATCACAATAATCACCTAAAAACCTATTTCTGATAAAACGTACACTTTCTGGGCTGAATTTTTGGATATATTTTCTTAGGATTTC
>CAJDSM010016049.1:2588-16685 GCA_903981925.1 Ostrea lurida
CCAAGTTAAGGACACAGAAATGACAATAGCTGACCAGGGAAGTAAATATAGTCTCTCTCTTCAGGAAACTGAAGAACACTTAATGGAAAACAGCGATAAAAATTCCGAAGAAACCAAACAGCTTGATCATGGTTGAGGAATGAAATCTTAATGACAACGAACAGTCCAACATAGAAGTATCAAAAGTGGAAAACCTCAGGAACGTATAATTATATATTAATCACAAAGAAATTCACTATTGTATGGATACCCACTTCCGCCACAACTCGGGGTTGAACTCACGACCTGCGGAACCATATCTCTTAGCAGCGTATGACCAGCGCGCTAGACCATCTAGGCAAGTCTAAAGGAAACTTGTTTTTGATGACGATGGCACTCGCGTCACGCTGTCACACGCAACATGGGCATTGAAAATGGAAATGGGATACAGTTATCTGACGTAAATTTAAGTGGATCATACAGGATACACACTATATTTCAAATCGCACAAATATTGCATTGAACCCCGTATTTACGTATCAAAAGTAAAAAATTAAGGCAACACGGATGCAAAATATATACATGTAATATATAATCTCGCATGTCAACTAATGTCAATTTTTAAAATTTTATGTAATTTTCAAAGTCCTGTATAAAAATTTAAAATGGAAGTAAAAAAAAATAACAGTGCGGCTTAGATACGATTTTTAAAATTATGGCCAAAATATTGCATTTTCACAGATTTTCAAGTAAATTACTTCGACTTTCAAAGAATCAGTGTTCTTGTTTGGGAAAATAAAACTAGTTCCAAGTCTCAGCTATTTTATCATGTAAAGCAAAGATAAAACAGTGATCAATCTCGTAAGTCCTAATAAATACAAAAACAAGAGTTGGGCAATCACGGACCCCGTGACATACCAAGGTGGGATCAGGTGCCTAGGGGAGTAAGCATCCCCTGTTGACCGGTCACACCCGCCGTGAATTACGAAATGCTGCCTTTAAACGTGACTGTTGAAACCCCTGTAACAACAACTTGTCTGTAAGTAGCCTGCCTCGGTTCAAAAACTGATCATACGCAGAAAAGCTCTTACGTATCGAATAATTTGAGAGACATATACACCATATGCAGTGATGATGGAATATTGCTACATAAATATGATAAGTTGACTATGGAGAAGCTTGAAATCGTCCCGTTTGTCATAAAGTTGAGTAGTTAGTTTGCCGTTAATGTCAATGTTCAATAAAATATCCAAGTACGACAGACATGAATGTACTTTGTGGTGTCCTTTATTCTAGTTCTTGGATATATTGAATCGACATATGAATGGAATAAATTTCAAAACTGAAACATACCTTCAAGGGTTTAATAATGGAGAGGTTTATTAGATGGAATAGAAACTGTAAAATCATGCAGATTTTGAACAATTCCCCCGCCATAAAATATACTAGTAGTCCCTACCAAACCCTTTCAAAATTAGACTTGACACAAAATTTATCAATGTAATAGGGTTCAGTAATGGATGGGTAATATTTTTACCCCAATGGGATTAGTATTGAACCAGTAAATACTTAGTAAAAGCATCCTGCGCATTTCTGCTCAAAAGCTCAGAACTGTTATGTAAACATTTGTAAAGCTTCTGAAGATATAATGAATGCGCTAACGCTTTACAGAAATTCTTGGTGTCTTCTTTTTATACTTTTTTTTAAATATATAGTATGTTTTTTAAAATATATATTATGTTTGCAAAATCTGAGTACAGTGCATTTAAGTGATTAATCTTCACCTCTGCTTCCAAAATATGACTTTTATGATCATATAAAAACCAGTGACTGATCTCGGATACATGTCGAAGGATCTGACGTGTTGCATACCACTTTACATAATAATTTTGACTACGGTTTACCTGATCAAGATATAGGGTTTACGGCAGTGTAGCTATAGTCAGCAGGGTATGCTTACTCTTCCTAGCCACCTGATCCCACCTCTTATGTCCAGTTGGTCGTATTTACCCATCTTTTAATTTTGCATGCCTTAATATGATTGAGACACATTGCGGGACTATTAAATGTTCTTCCAAGCTTCGTGAATATATGATCTGCTGTAAAGGAGAAACTTTATTCATATTGTGCTACAAGAACTACAAGAAGTGATGCAAGTCATATTATGTGGATTCTAAAACGTTTCAAAAACAATAGAGTAGATTTGAAATCAATTGATTGATTATTTATTGTTTTACCGTCCCACCGAGAATATTTCACTCATATGGGAACGTCACCACTCACCACTGCCGGTGAAGGGTTGCAAAATTTAGGCCTATGCTTGGCACTCAGAGCCTTTGAGCAGGGAGGGATCTTTATCGTGCCACACCTGCAGTAACATGGGACCTCAGTTTTTGCGGTCTCATCCGAAGGACCGCCCCATTTAGTCACCTCTTACGACAAGCAAGGGACTTAGGACCTATTCTAACCCGGGTCCCCACAGGGTTAACGAGGATTAAGAAAATGTGCGAATTGAAGTTTCAGTATATCAAATGACTTTAGTTTGACATTCACGTCGTGTTAACCTTATTATTAACGGCAAACTAACTCAAATTTAAGACAAATGGGATGTTTTCACCTTCTTCTTCGTCAACTTCCCATATCTATGTAACAAAATTCCATTATCACCTGCATATGGTGTTTATGTCTCTCAACTGATTCGATATGCAAGAGCTTGTTCTGCGTATGATCAGTTTTTCGATCGAGACGCTACTGACCAATTTTATAGTCGTTATAACGATCTAGTTTACCAGTACCCTCTGCCATCGGATCAAATGCTGTTAGTTTACCAATATGACCTACCATTGAGTCAAATGCTGTCGGATTTGTTTCATAGCCATAGTTAAGCCGTTGTTCACACACTGATTTGACTACGGACTGGTCCGTTTACCTGATCAAGACTATGGGCTCACGGCGGGGGTTACCGGTAAACAGGGGATGCTTACTCCTCCTAGGCACCTGATCCCACCTCTGGTGTGTCCAGGGGTCCGTGATTGCCCAACTCTTGTTTTTGTATTCTATTTAGGACTTACGAGATTGATCACTGTTCGTTATCTTTGCCTTTACATCAAATGCTGTCTGACGTGTTTCATATTAATCGTTAGACCGTTCTTTATGCACTGATTTTGACAAGGGATTACTTTGTTTACATGAATTATCAAGATAAAGGGCCTATGGCAGGTGTGACCGGTCGACAGAGAATGCTTACTCCTTCCAGCCACCGGATACCACATCTGGTGTTATTCCCGTGGCAATTTATTGATAATAGATTGTTGCTACATAAATATGGCAAGTTGACGATGAAGAAGCCGAGACCATCCCGTTTGTCATAAAGTTGAATTATTAGTTTGTTGTTACTGTCTATATTCAATAAGATATCTAAATACGAAGCAGATGTGGAAGACTGTTGTAATTCACTGGGATACATCAAATCGACATATACTAGTAAGTGAAAATGAATTGGAGAATTTTTTTTTTCTTCACACTTAGAAGTTTTTGAATAAATTCTGCCTCATGTCGATTCGATATAGCCCAGCGAACTAGAAATAAAGGACACCACAATGTCTTCCATTTCTGCTTCGTACTTGTATATTTTATTGAACAGAAACATAAAGGCAAACTAACTCAACTTTAGGACAAACGGGACGATTTCAGCTCCTCCATTGTGAACCTCCTATATAGCAACATCCCATCATCACCTGCATACAATGTGAATGTATCTCAGCTTATTCGATACGCAAGAGCTTGTTCTGCATATGATTAGTTTTTTAATCGAGACAGGCTACTTATAAATAAGTTGTTGTTGCAGGTGTTTCAACAGTCACTTTAAAGGCAACATTTCGCAAATTCTATGGTCGTTATAACGATTGTCATTGGGTCAAATGCTATCTGGTGTGCTTCATAGCAATTGTTAAGCCGTTTTTCCATACACTGATTTTGACTACGGATTACTCCGTTTACCTGATCAAAACTCGCGGTGGATGTGACCGGTGGACAGGGTCCTAGGCACCTGATCCCACCTCTGGTGTATCCAGGGTTCCGTGTTTGCCCAATTCTTGCTTCGTATTATATTTGGGACTTACGAGATTAATCACTGTTCGTTATATTCGCCTTTATCAAATGTTTATGGTCAAATTATGTCCCCGTGATCGAAGATCGGGGGGCATATTGTTTTTGTCCTGTCTGTCATTCTGTCTGAAACTTTAACCTCGGCTATAACTTTTGAATGGTAAGTACTAGGGCTTAGATATTTTACATATATGTTCCTTATGACAAGGCTTTTTCCGTGGGTACCAAAATTGTTGACCTTCTGACCTTGAAGTTGACCTACTTTATTCAAAAACTTTAACCTTAGCATAACTTTTGAATGAAAGTAACTAGGGCTTTGATATTTACACAGTATGTTTTTATTTACAAGACCTTTCATGGGTACCAAACATTTTTAACCTCCCTGACTGAAGTTTGACCTAACTTTTCAAAAATAAACCTTAGCTATAAATTTTTGAATGTAAGTACTGGCTTTAATATTTCACAGTATTGTTCTTATGACAAGACCTTTCCGTGGAGAAAAACTTTTTGACTCCTGACCTTGATTTTGAAACTAGACTAGCTTCAAAAACTTTAACATTAGCCATAACTTTTGAATGGCAAGAGTTAGGGCATTCATATTCACATGTGTATTCCTTATGACTAGTCCTTTTATCTGGTACCAAAATGTTTGACCTTGACCTTGAATTTTGAGCTACATTTTAAAAACTTTAACATTGGCCATAACTTTTGGATGGTAAGGGATAAACCTTTCATATTTCACATGCATAATCCTTATGACAAGCTCCTTCCACTGGCATGTGGAATACGGGGGCATTCGTATTTCACAAACACATCTTGTTTTTCATTTAATATTGTATTTAACCTATTCACTGATTTTACAATTCCCGGATTTTTTAAAAATAGTTTTTTTTTCTATGAGAGAAAACTTCTAGGATGGGTTGCTTTACCTAAATTTGGGGTTATTTTTGTTTGTTTGTTTGTTTTATTTATTTTTGGTAACATGCTGAGAATGCACGTTTGTTATATGAAAGTTCATGACTTTATTGTAACGTTTGCGAAGCGAAGTACATATGATAATTTGACGTCTCCGTATGAAGGAGAAATTTTCGAGCGCCACGATAAACAATACACAACCAAGCAGCATTAGAGGCCAATGAACTATGCTGTAAAATGTTTGTGTAATTTTTTTGTGTATTCAGCAATTTTTATATTTGGGTGGGAATGTTTTACCATAGCTATTCATGTGTGTAAAATTCTGCAGCTTCTAGTACATGTAACTTTTTTTTTTTATTTTCTAGTAAGATGTACAGTTTGGGCTGCTTTTCGAGAGTCCATGTGTGTATTATTTACTGCAAACAATGTTACTAACCAAGATAAATAGAGTATTTATATACCAAGGTAACATTTATCAAATGGTAGGTAATTTGTCTTTCCTGTGAAACACTTACACATTCTCAGTAAATCACACGCGCATATATACGTACATTTATCAGGGTGGGGTTCGATGCTTTACGATGGCGTTTGAAATTGCTGTATTCAATTAGTTTTTGTATATTTTGGGACAATGTAAAGGCAAAGATAACGAACAGTGATCAATCTAGAATACAAAAACAAGAGTTGGGCAATTACGGACCCCTGGACACACCAGAGGTGGGATCAGGTGCCTAGGAGTAAGCATCCCCTGTTGACCGGTCACACCCGCCGTTAGCCCATACAGTAGGTCCGATATGGCTAATGACCTAGATGCGAACGATTGGGACATCGAGTATTTTGACTTCAATACCAATAGATCGGATGTTGTCCGCTGACTTTTTCGCGCTTAACATTTCTCTGAGATTCAAAGAATCTTCTTATTACTTAGTATGGGCATAGGGAATATCCACCAGGGACAAGATTCGCAGTCTAGGACGAGCTTTGCCAACGTCCTAGACATGGAATCTTGTTCCCGAAGTGGGATTTCCCTATCCCACACGAGTAAATAATGAGATTATTTTTCTCACATACTGATATTCACTGATTAGTGACGTAAATCGAGCTTTGATAAATTGATCAATTATCATATCATTTATTTTTAACTTTAAAGACAAAAACTAATAGACTGGCAGAAGATCATACCCGAAAAATGGTTTACACTTAAAGGTTGTAAACTAAAACAAGAGGCCCATGGCCACTCGCTCACCTGGAAGGACCTTGACCCTGGATCAGCAGTGGTGATTAGAAAAAACTTTTCAAGTTTCCTTAAAATGAACCAAAGTAGGTATCTAGGAGAAAACATTTTATGCACAAACTTATCCTGTTGTTGCGCTTTGCCCATACCCCCAAGGAGCGAAATATCTGATCAAATTTGATTTATCCTATAATCATCAAAAGCTTAGGTAAATGTTGTCTTTGCTACTGACGAAACAATTTTTTAAATAAAATATATATACTGTCAAAATGTAAAACTTTGATCCCCTATTAGAGGCCCCACACATACCACTTGGGTCATATTTGTATAAAACTTGAACTCACTATATCAGGACAGCCTTTCATATAAATTCAGCTTTCCTGAGTCCAGTGGTTCTATAGAGATTTTTTATTAAGATTTCCCCTATACAATCAAATGTTAAACTGGATCCCTATTGGGCCCATCACTACCCCTGGGGATCTATGATTTGAACAAACTTGTAATCTCCAACTAAATTAGGAAAGCTGTCGATATAAATTTCAGTTTATAGCCCAGATTTCTTTGCAGAGAAGATTTTTAAATATATTCCCTATATAATCATATGTTAAAACTTTTGATCCCCTATTGTGCGCCCATCCCACCCACCCCACCCGATATGATTTGAACAAATTAAATCTCCTCTTGATCAGGAAGCTATCCAGTAATAAATTTCAGACTTTCCTGGCTCAGTGTTCTTGAGAAGAAGATTTCTAAAGATTGTTCCCTAAAATAATCAAATAAAAATTTGAATCCCTATTGCGGCCCCCCTCGTTACCCCGATGGGTCATATTTGAATAAACTAAATCTCCTCTATATCAGAAGACTTCCATATAAATTCACTTTCCTGGTCCAGGTTCTGAGAACGAAGGATTTTTAATATTTTCCCTATTATAATCATATTAAAACTTTGATCCCCTAATTGTGGCCCCATATCGTACCCCCTGGGGTATGATTTGAACAAAACTTGAATCCTCTATATCAAGAAAGCTTCATATAAATTTCAGCTTTCTGCCCAGTGGTTCTTTGAGAAGTATTTTCCGTATCTATTAATCATTGTAAAATTTATCCCCTATTTGTGAGCCCATCCGTTACCCCTGGGGTCTATGAGATTTGAAAAAACTTGAATATTCCTCGATATCAGATATAACTTCCATATGAAATTCAGCTTTCCAGGCGATGGTATTAGAGGGAAGATTTTCCTATGTAATCATATGTAAAAACTATTGATTCCTTTTGGGGCCCCATCATTACCCCCTGAGGTCAAGTTTGAACAACGTTGAAATCTCCTCTATAGACAGAAGTTTCACATATAAAATTTCAGCTTGCTGCACAGTGTTCGTGAGAAGAGGATTTTAAGATTATTTCCTATATAAATCACATGTCAAACTTTGGTCCCCTTTGTGGCCCTGTACCCCCTGAAAGTTAATGATTTGAAACAAACTTGATCTCCACTAAATATTCAGGAACTTTCATATAAATTTCAGCTTTTTTGAGCCAAATTAGTTCTTGAGAAGACGATTTTATAAATAAACCACCCTATTTTTGCATTTTCTGAATTATCTCCCCTTTGATTTGGGGCCTTCATCCTTCATATTGAAACAAACATTGATTCCCCTCGTACCCAAGATAATGATGTACCAAGCTTTGTGATTTGCCCACGCGTTCTTAAAAGAAGTCGAAAAATTGAAAATTAACAAGACAAATACGAGACGACGACAAAGTGATCAGAATAGCTACTTGAGCTTCGGCTCAGAAGGAGACTAAACAACTCAAGACTGTCCACCAAGAAAGCTATATAATATTGAAATTAAACGAAACAATATAAAAAAGTTTGCTCACTGTGTAACGTAAATCAAGGAAATATATGACGTCATAATGAAATCACGTCGCAGCAGTGTGAAATCGAAAAATCTCGCATGGCTGTCTCACATGGGTAAAGTCGGTCTCACACTGGTGAAAATGTGAGAAAAAGAATTCCCGCTATCATTCAGACACTTAAAAGGCGATTTTATTGATTATTTATTGTTTTATGTCCCACCGAGAATATTTCACTCATATGGAGACGTCACCATTGCCGGTGAAGGGCTGCAAAATTTAGGCCTATACTCGGCACTCAGGGCCTTTGAGCAGGGAGGGATCTTTATCGTGCCACACCTGCTGTGACACGGGACCTCGGTTTTTCTGGTCTCATCCGAATGACCGCCCCATTCAGTCGCCTCTTACGACACGCAAGGGGATGCTGAGGACCTATTCTAACCCGGATCCCCACGGGTCAAAAGGCGATTTTAAAGATGATTTTAAATCTGATTAAAAGATACAAGTAGGTAAGTACCAATGTAAAGTTTTTTTTGGTTTTTTTTAAAGAACTTTCCGTAGATTTCCATTTGAGCACAACTTCTGCAGCACGATTTTTGAAGCAGTGTTGATGCAGTAGAACGTAAAGCACACTATTGGACTCCTTAAAGATCGCATTCAATGTTTGCACAAGTCTTCGGTTAAGTATTTCTGAATTTGTTTGATGTAACACCAGAGGTGAGATCAGGTGCCTAGGAGGAGTAAGCATCCCCTGTCGACCGGTCACACCCGCCGTGAGTCCATAGTCTTGATCACGTAAACGGAGTAATCCGTTGATTTGAAAATGTATAAAGAAATGGACATGTATTTTTCACTTCAATTTTCTCAAAATCTATATGTCCATCAAGGTAGAATCCAAAGTATTTTATGCAAGTTAATCTAGTAAGCATATTAGTCCCAACTAGGTGTATTGGTGTAATAGATGAAAAAGGTATTAACATCTAATGATTTCTAAACAGAACAAATCTGTTCAGGTTCATCCTCTTATTGACATCCATAAGAACTGTCTCCAAATTTTGTATCACGGGATTCATCATATAATAGCAAACGATCGTTGGATCGCGGCATCAATTCTTTATAGAAGCGCCGTTATCAATATATTCTCCGATTCGATCGCAACTTGTTTTCTACTAATTGAAAGGTACTACCACTTTTATTTTATTTGAAATTTTACCCTGTCAATTTTGTCATTCATATACAGAGATTAAGAAATATTCGCAAATTTTTACATTACGAAATATTCTTGATTTCATAACATGTAACTTTATTCATTAAATTCTATATCGCAATAACGAGTGTGTTTCAAATTGTGTGTTTCCCCTGAGATTTTCCATTTCTGTCACTTCAGTGCTGGACTTCTCGCGATCGCTATCGTGATATTGCATTTCTAGATCACCGTCAAGCCTTTTAGTTTCTACGGAATTTGTGTCGTTGTTTTTGAATACGGGTTTTTCTTTATCCACAAGACTACTTTTATTTTCTTGATAAGATATTATGTTTTCGGTGTCCTTGGTGTGGTAACCAGGGCGATCGCCTGCTCCTGAGGCCCAAGCAAACAGAGAACCAACTAGAATTAATATACCTGTAATCAAACAAGAAGATCAAAGGTAAAAATGTTTCCTACTAATTTACATACACGAACCATACATGCTTTTTAAGATTAAATACGTTTTAATACCTGCCACTGTTATTGAGAGTCCATACGTTCCCCCGAAGTCAACAATCATGCCTACCAAATAAAGATATTAATTCATACACATCTGGATATACAATGTCATCAGTTTAACATTGTATTAACACACATAACACAATACACACACACATACATGCGTGTGAGAGAAAATTATATTGATTAGTAAAATGAACCTTGAAATAGAACGCCAATCACGTCGATCGAGAGAGAGCACAATCACTTACCTCCTAGCAAAGGACCAGCAAAGCAACCCACTCCGGTGAAAAATGAAATGCAGCCGTAGACAGTAGCGAGATTTTCGATTCCGGCAAGAATAACACATATTGAGTTCAGTAAGGCATAGCAACAACCTGAGTACATTCTAGCATTCACCATATATAACACTGTCCACCATAACTCTGTCCAAACATTGGAAAGAGAATCGTTGATATTCCAGTTAGACTAAACGTTCCTCCAAACATTATGAATTCATCAATATTGCTCGCATTAGAGGCAGAACCAACTAAGCACGAGAAATACAATTACAGATTCCGCATATAGAGAAAAGAAAAGCTGCGTCTAACTTGCTGGATCCAACTGAGGTGACATAACTTCGAAATGGAGGAACAAGAAATAAATTCCTAAATTACAGAAGCATGGACAAGTAAACACAAACTAGTGTTTTCTGTGATAAAACGTAAAATGTTTCTCTCCACCTTGTAAAGTTATATTTATGTTTAACGTCATTGTCACAGGCTAACCTCTTTCTATTTCGCAGTTCTATCTTTCTATCATTTTCCAGTTTTGAAGGAAAACACAAACTACCAAACACACAATATTGTAAAGTCAGGCCTGCGCACATCAGCCAGAGTCCATGGTAACCGAAATAGTCACTAGCAGTTTGCATTAATGGTGCTAAAGCAAAGGCTCCAACACCAATACCCGAGACAGCTAGTCCGCTGGCAATGTTTCTTTTCTTCTCAAAGTTGTACCCAACAACAACAAGAGATGATGTGTAGCATATTCCTATCCCAATACCTACAAGAGAGCATTTGCATCTACTTTACACAGGTACTCTGAAGTAGATATTAAAGGGCATGGACACGTTTTGAGCTTAAAAGATGTTTAATTTAAGATTTGAACGTTCATTTTCTTAAGTTTCAAAGTGAAATACAGCACTTACAATTCGAGCCTTGTTTACATTTACATAAGATTGCTTCACAGAAAATACCATGTTAAAACAAAAATTAGATGTGAAGAACACTAGAAACTATTTAAGTGTGTTCAGAATGAACTTGTAATTTGAAAAAAAAAATCTGCTTTAAAATGGAAATGTATCATATATATTCAATACAGGTAAACAAACAACATGGATCGGGGCTTGTTTACATAGCGAAGAATTGTGAATGCTGTATCTCACTTGCAACTCAACAAAGACGTTCAAATTTTTGCTGACCATTAGAAATACCATAAATGAGGCATTGTAAACATTAAAAACGAAAATCTAAAATGTAAACATTTTTAGCTCAAAACGTGTCCATGCCCCTTTAAGAGCCATGTTTAGATTTCTATAGATAATATTTATGTAGTCTTTGGGATGATGTCTTCCAACAATCTTTGGTATTCCTATGGGTACTAATTGTGCCCCCTTATTTATATTCATACGAAGCAGAATTCGTTAAAAAACTGTTACGGGATAAAAACAAACAACTTACCGTGTCCTTCAACCTTACATATAAAAATATAATTTTCATAATTATGTTCATGTTGATATATCCTGACGAACTCGAATAAAGGACACCACAGAATCTGACATATCTGCTTATTTTTACTTAATATTGACTCTAATGGCAGTCTGACAACTACATTAGCTGTGATGACCTTATTTGCGATTACAAATTATCACCAAGTCATATGTTGACTGATTTGTTTCATACCCCTTGTTAGACTGTCATTTTCGTACTAGATTTGACGACGGGTAATCCCGTTTACTTTGTTTCGAATAAGGGCTCACGGCGGGTGTGACCGGTCGGCAGAGGATGCTTACTCCTCCATGGCACCTGACCTTGCCTTCGCTTTTGTTGGAGGTCCGTGTTGCTCTCACGTTGCAGACATTTCTCATATATCCATAAAGAAAGAGGAAAAAAATGATTTTATTGATGTGCAAGGAAAATGGTGATATTAATTTCATTTAAACTCGTGTCCTTGTCTGATGTCACAGATAGGTAAAAGTCAGCAAATATTGAATATGTAAAAACAAGAGTTTTAATAACGTTTAGATACATGTGTGATCTGTCCGCGCTTTTATTTCTTCCTAAAAATTTAAAAATTGCTGTGGGTGCTCTCGATTACCTACTCCTTTCACGCTATTCAATAACTGCTTATTCGAACCCTGCTCAAACAAGAAAGTTTAAAATCAAATGAAAATCTCTCCAAACATCAAACCTTTGCTAAAATTAGACTAACTGGCATATTAGCCCGACGGAAGGGCGGGAACTGCTTCCTATCGATGTCAACAACAAATACTCGCGCAATTGTAGGATGATCTCATACACTCTAAGTTTATTATGTAATATCGGTTTTCTCTACTGCGCAAAATTAATCATAAAACAGAGCTGATTTTTGGTCAAATGACACCCTCTTCCGTCGTATTCTACTTCAAAGTAAACAAATCTGAAATCATTAGTTTTCGGTCACATTTTGAAAACTTTCACGGGTAAAAGTCGTAGCAAATTTTAGCAAACTGACGTTCTCTATCTATTTCAGGCGATAGTTGATTAGCAAAATGTGTGACAGTTATGAATATTGGAAAAAGAAAATCGTGGCAAATCGATTAATAGCCAATTTAAATGGACCGCGGACTAAACGAGGTTTAGATCGACTACAAAACTCGACACAAATGTCAATGATCATTTGACATTCGTTACGTTATAAAAGCGTGTAAGCTTCTCAAAATATTCTTAATTGAAATAAGTTACTCAAAATATTCTTAATTGAAATAAGTTACGGTACCGACAACAAAATCGACTTGACACTCATCAAATCAGATTCCTAGTTTGTGAAATACAATAGATAGGAAGATAAAACTTATGGCGCTGTACAAGCGATAGTGTGACGCATCTGTTCGAGTCAGAGGAAAACATCTCCAAAGCCGTAACCAGTGGGGGGGGGGGGTTGCACTGGATGCAAGTGCAACCCCCCCCCCCATTTAAAGATGAAAAGTTAAAAATTCTCAGGCTTCCGGGGGCTTCCCCTCTGACCCCATACCATGGCCCGTCCTGGACCAAATGGGACCTAAAGCACCAGATTTGCTAAAATATCTCAACTCCCGGGGTATTGACCCTTGTACCCTGACTAGACGCCTTCAGACCCCATGCCTTAGTCTTGTGCACCCCAATGGAAATTCCTGATTACGGCCCCGATTTTTCAACCGTCAGTTTCAATATAATCCCGGGTCTCTGAAGCAGCCATATGTTTGTCATCTCCATAATGGTTTATGCCATTTTTATTGTTATTCATACAAGTCATGTATTTATCCTGCATTTTTACGGTTTCGTCGGCCCTTTGTTTTGTAGAGACGCTTTTCCATCGTTTCATTTTCAAGGGTACCAAGTTTAAGCGTCGTACACAAGGCATTTAACCTAGGCAGTGCCTGTTACTTCGCGAAACAGCTAGCAGCAGAAGTAAAAACCATGGGTCTTTTGGATATAAATCATACGGTACCAATTTTTATGCACCAGATGCGCATTTCGACAAATTATGTCTCTTCAGTGATGCTCAAACCGAAATGTTGGAAATCCGAAACATGAAAGTAAAGCTTTATAAAAGTGAAAAATGTAGTGCCAAAGACTGGAGCCAAATACTTTGAAGGATCAGAGCTATGCCTGAGGGAGATAATCCTTAATTTTGAAATGAATTTCTAATTTTACCACTGCAATTAAATACATATCCGTATTTCAAGCTAGTAACATAGTACATAGTGGATATGATCTTAAAACTGAAGTCTTGTCGGACGGCCTGGCGCGCCATGAATAGATCCAATGTCTATATTTGTGAAAATATTTTTGAATGGATCGTAGAATCATAATAAGGACGTTATAACAATATTTGTACAATTTGAAAACATGAACACTTTGTTTCCAAAGTCCAACATGGCAAAACTAATGATGTTTAATTACCATCCATGTCAAATTTGTAACAATTGATTTGTTTACGATGGCGCTAGTCTTAACAATTTTTGACCACCTCTCGTGCAAATACCTCCGAAGGAAAGCAAACGTTTTGAAAATAAACTGTG
>CAJDSM010016051.1:0-14837 GCA_903981925.1 Ostrea lurida
TTTTACTTTGCGAACATTCAGGCAAAACATGACTTTGTTCCACTCCATTTTGATTTTACTCACAGGTACGCTGTCGTTAATATTAAAGAAAGGTGCTCGCATTCCACATGGACGATCTACTCACTTCGTCTTGGACATTTATAAGATCTCGAACATTCTATTACGGCTAAAAATTAGCTCCTTCATTAGCTGACCCAGTAGATGGAAGTTCAAAGGACTGTACTTGAGGAGAAAAAAAAAATATGTTGTGGTCTTCAACTCGACATTTAGATACACCGACATGTGTATGTCGAATTGTATATTCCGTTGAACTCGAAATAAAGTGTATGTCGAATTGATATATTCCGTTGAACTCGAAATAAAGTGTATGTCGAATTGATACATTCCGTTGAACTCGAAATAAAGTGTATGTCGAATTGATACATTCCGTTGAACTCGAAATAAAGTGTATGTCGAATTGATACATTCCGTTGAACTCGAAATAAAGTGTAGTCGAATTGATACATTCCGTTGAACTCGAAAATAAGTGTATGTCGAATTGATACATTCCGTTGAACTCGAAATAAAGTGTATGTCGAATTGATATATTCGTTGAACTCGAAATAAAGTGTATGTCGAATTGATACATTCCGTTGAACTCGAAATAAAGTGTATGTCGAATTGATACATTCCGTTGAACTTCGAAATAAAGTGTATGACGAATTGATACATTCCGTTGAACTCGAATAAAGTGTATGTCGAATTGATACATCCGTTGAACTCGAAATAAAGTGTATGTCGAATTGATACATCCGTTGAACTCGAAATAAAGTGTATGTCGAATTGATACATTCCGTTGAACTCGAAATAAAGTGTATGCGAATTGATACATTCCGTTGAACTCGAAATAAGTTATGTCGAATTGATACATTCCGTTGAACTCGAAATAAAGTGTATGTCGAATTGATCATTCCGTTGAACTCGAAATAAAAGTGTATGTCGAATTGATACATTCCGTTGAACTCGAAATAAAGTGTATGTCGAATTGATACATTCCGTTGAACTCGAAATAAAGTGTATGTCGAATTGATACATTCCGTTGAACTCGAAATAAAGTGTATGTCGAATTGATACATTCGTTGAACTCGAAATAAAGTGTATGTCGAATTGATACATTCCGTTGAACTCGAAATAAAGTGTATGTCGAATTGAATACATTCCGTTGAACTCGAAATAAAGTGTATGTCGAATTGATATATTCCGTTGAACTCGAAATAAAGTGTATGTCGAATTGATATATTCCGTTGACTCGAGATAAATGTGCATTCACGAAATCTTTCACATCTGCTTCGTTTGCTGAATATAGCATTATTGACAAACTAAAAGCTCATCTTTATGACAAACAGGATAAGTAGTCAGCCTCCAATATTCGTATGATGTTTAAGTCCCTCAATTAAATCGTGTCGGAGGACATAATCTCCAAAGACAACGTAGTAGGAACTCTAGCGTCTTTTTATATTATCCTCAGAGTACTTGTACGTTGAATCAGAATGTTGTGTAACAAAGTAATTTTATGGATGAACGATCACGTGTTATGAATATTTTCGCGCTGCATGTGAATTGAAGAGGCAGCTGTTTATGATGAATAAAACTCAAACTCTTTAATCTTTCGTGAGGAATGGTGGTGTAATCAGTGTAATATGCTGAAGAATTGTTTGTTTTGAGACTCGAGATATTTGAAAGGTTTAATTAAAAGTCCTTTAAGAACCCACATCACTTTTTACACCACTGTTCACATATGTTGTAGTCGTTCAATAAAAAATATTAATTCGGAGGTGATGTTCAATACATTATCTAGACGATCAAGTAAAACGCTGCAAATTTGTTTTTAAAGTTTTAACATTGCATGCGTTGCAGACACGGTTTAAACAGATTGACAATCTAAGGTCTGTTTAAGGGACGTGTCACCCCAGGAATAAGTTATAACCACCTAATTAGAGAAGCTTTCTCCTGGCGCAGGTAAAATCATCGATCACGAGGAGTGGATTTTGTTTACTGTGTAATTTATGCATTGTCAAAGTTGTCGGGAGACTGATCTCCCCACCTGCCATTGGGTCAAATATTGTCTGATATGTTTCATACCATTTGTTAAGCCGTTTTTCATACACTAATTTGACTACGGATTGCTCCGTTTACCTGATCAAGACAATGGGCTCACGGCTGGTGTAACCGGTCAACAGGGGATGCTTACTCCTCCTAGGCACCTGATCCCGCCTCTGGTGTGTCCAGGGATCCGTGTTTGCCCAACTCATGTTTTTGTATTCCATTTAGGACTTACGAGATTGATCACTCTTCGTTATCTTTACATTTACATTCTCAGATCCGGAATATTTTCCCGCGGTGCTGGGAAGACCTCAATGCGTTCTATTGCCCGAGGCCACATTGCACTGTACCCAACACCGACAGGGGAAATGTTCAAGGCTATTGACTGATCAGACATTAAATAACTGTTTTATTACCTAATATATTTGGTTATCGCTTCACTTTTTGTCTAGGGAATGTTTAATTACCTATACATGTACTTCTATGCATTCAAATAATTTGTAAATTTCAACATAAAGAATCTATATATGTAATGGTCGATTTGAATGAATGTAACATGATAAACATTATACATTGATCTTTCTATCATATAATTGCCTTACCAAAACAATGTAGTGAAATAAATCATAATATCTGCACTATATTATAGTATTAAAATAATTCAAAACGAATGCCGTGTTGTCCGGAATACGCTGCCGGTTCAATAGAACGCCGGTCCGAAATTCACTAATTATTAACCGGTGGTCCAATAGATCGCTATTTAGAATATACATACAAAATAGTTAGAAATATTAAACAAGAGGCCAACAGGCCTTAACGGTCACCTGAGTATTATATCCCATACGGGGAGTCTCATATTTGCTTTTTTAAGTCTCACTAAGCTGTGTTCATATGTTATCATCTTTCAAAATATGCATAATTATGATTCCTATTCAAATATACAAGACAATTATCATTTCAAACTTACAAATGGTGTTTTTAACCGTTCAAAAATTTCAAAAGAAAACCCTACTGCAACTTTAATGCCCACTTTGAATGGCCCAGTGAGCTGACCTTTTGACCCAAATTCAATAGAGATCATCTTCGACCCATGGTAGTATATACATGTATGTATATGTTGACTCGATGTGGAAAGTACAACGCTGAAAGCCCAGAACCATATTGTTACTTTGATGTCCAGTGCACTTGACATTTGACCATTTGACCCCAGATTTGATAAAGAACATCTTCGTCTCAAGGGTAATCTATATGCATGATATGGGTGATCTACGTGGAGAGGATAATGCTTCAGAACCCGGAAACCATATTGCTACTTTGTTGTCTAGTGTGTTTGACCTTTGACCTTAAATTGATAAGGAACATCTTCATCCCATGGATAGATCATATGCATGATTGGTACTAACCTTAGGTGGAAAGGCTAACACTGTAATGCCTGGAAACACTTCTGTTTACAGACGGAAAGAAATAGACATCCAGAATCCAGTACCCCCCCCCTCCTTCCCAAACTTGTTGGGGGGGGGGGGTAAAATTAAGATCAAAGGCTCCATGTTCATTCCAATATTCATTTTAAAATTAATAGAAATAGCATTACTGGAGATGTTTTTTCAAATGTTTATATATATATATAAACACTATGTACCAAGTTGGCCCCACCCTGGGTCAGAACCACTACCTGGGGATCACCAGATTTATAATTTTGGTAAGAGCCTTCCTGCTCTATTTCACTATGCATTTAGTTTCTCTTAGACATGTGTGGTTGTAAAGAAGAAGATTTTTAAAATTGGTCACTTCCCCCTCCCCCAGGGGTGCAAAAGACCTGAAATTTACCAATTATGTGCCCCTTGTCCCAAAGATGCTCATACCAAATTTGAAAAGAATTGGACTGGTAGTTATCAATAAGAAGTTCAATTGTTAACACATTTCATAATGACTATTTTGGCCCCACCCTAATACCAAAACCCCTACCCCTAGGGTCACGAAATTTATCAATTATAATAGTATACCTCCCTGCTCATTCCAAACATCCATTTAGGTTTAATTTACTATCAATAACATTAAAGAAAGATGTTTTTCAAATGTTTTACACATATTCCACATGTACCAAGTTTGGCCCCACCTGGGTCGAACCCTACTCCGGGAATTACCAAATTTACAATTTTGGGTAGAGGCTTTCTGCTCTACATCACTATGCATTTAGTTTCTCAGGCATGTGCGGTTGTAAAGAAGAAAGATTTGAAAATTGTCACTTTTGGCAGTTTTTGCCCCGCTCCCCAAGGCCCCAGGGTGCAAGAGACCGGAAATTTACAATTAAGTGTCCTTGTCCAAAGATGCTTCATACTAAATTTGAAAAGAATTGACTGGTTAGTTTATCAAGAATGTTAAAAATGTTCAATTGTTAACACATTTCATCAAATGCCCATTTTGGCCCCACCCTAATACCAAAACCCCTACCCCTAGGGTCACGAAATTTACAATTATAATAGAAACTCCCTGTTCATTCCAAACATCTATTTAGTTTTTAATTTACTGTCAATAGCATTAAAGAAGATGTTTTTCAAATGTTATACACTTATAACACTATGTACCAAAGTTTGGCCCCGCCCTGGGGTCAGAACCCTTACTCCGGGGATCACCAAATTTACAATTTTTGGTAGAGGCCTTCCTGCCTACATCACTATGCATTATATTTCTCTCAGGCATGTGCGGTTGTAAAGAAGATTTTTGAAAATTTGTCACTTTTGGGCAGTTTTGCCCCGGGCCCCAGGGGTGCAAGAGACCTGAAATTTACAATTTATGTGCCCTTGTCCCAAAGATGCTTCACCAAATTTGAAAAGAATTGGACAGGTAGTTATCAGAGACGGAAGTTAAAATGTTCAATTGTTACGCACGTCGATGAAGACCAATTGCAATAGGTCGTCACCTGAGTTTAACTCAGGTGACCTAATATTAAATTAAAGAAACAAAATCCCTTGTATTAGGTAATAATATGTATTATACATGTTTCACACCTCGAACAAAAAGATTTTGCCCATACAAATCACTTGGTACACCCCTAGTCCAAGCTCCATGGTTGGGTAACCATAACCATTGTATTTGCAATTATTGATCAATGATTTTTCAATGATTGGTAGCAATCAAATGACTGGTCGTCATGCTTTTGAACAAGCGTTCAGTGAATTGAAAAATTACACTGAACCCCCCCCCCCCCCAAAAAAAGAAGGCCAACAACAAAACTTTACCAACTGAAACAATAGATAGATATGCTGATAGACTAATAGAAATACAGTTTATCTAAGATATCTACAAAAATGTACTCTCTCCTTTTCATTCCTACGTACACAAATTTCCGCATCTGAACGCTGCATTGAATATATTTTGATGTGTACTCACCTCACAAACCGACATATCCACCCATCAGGCTTGTCATTTAAAACATATTCAATATACACAGGAAGTTTGAATATCATTCTACCAGCATATCTGATCTGTGTCCGAAAATCGCCCCCCCCACCCCTCCGATATTTTTTTTTTCCATTTATGATCCTTTTCAGAAATTGATATCCAGAAAACATGGAAATCCTTTCCATCTTGTATATTAAGTAATAGCACATGTACTGTAACGTGTAAAAACGGTTCGTATCGGTTAATTCCTGAATAGGGTTTATATCTAAATTATATTAGCCGGCGGATCCCGCAACCTATACTATGCGCGGTCGCCCTAGTATTACAATGTACTGAAATGAATGGGTCACTCAATAATTCACAGATATATAGTTGTCAGCAGTAAAGCGCAAGCAGCTCAAATTACTTTATTAGCCTAGCAAGATTATGAAATGCGCCTCCGCCGATTATCTCTTTAACTATATCGCATCCGCTATTTGGATAATAGTCAATGAATCGTTGCTATCTATATGTGCATACAACCCAAGCCTTATTCAGGCTGGGCGGTCGCATACAAATATGACAGTCCGCCTGGAATATCCTATCCCTTAATATTTACCTAATTCAGCACTGTACACTTGAGATGCAACACCCGAATGCCGAATCTGGACTGAAACAAGCCTTATATACTGCCAAACGACTGTTCCATTATTTCACGGGTAAATCCTAGAGACGCTTGCGCGTTTTATAATAGCAATTTATATATAATGCCTAAAAGTTCTTACTGACGGCTATGCATTATACGGATCGGATTATTTCCGTATTTGACAACTTAACCTATCGGAGTTTGACTTTAAATATTATAATTAATGCTATGAACACAAAATCCGTCACAGTACAATCAATAGACAGTTACATGTATCCGCTGTGAAAGGTTTTGGTCCTCTCAAACCATTTCTGTGAATATGTGGTGACTCGACCCACAGCAGGAGGTAATTTAGGACTACATACGGAATCTTGCCGATCCCCCACCAGCAATGATTTAGTTTATTTTTATTTTATTTATTTATTTTTTTTGTGTGTAATAGATTTATACACTTAATGACCTCGATTTATCCACAGATGTTTTCTTTAGAAAGTTAAATATATGTTTAATCTTCCGTTTAGTAATTGTTTTTAAGTACAAAAAGGCGAAGTTAACATTGTGTCTGATAACACTCCCCCCACCCCCTCCAAAGAAATGAATTAAACGCAAAAATAACATGTATTGTATTGAAAGTGCGTTTAATCATATGCCAAATACATGTCAAGGATACCTTCTATTCGTGGGAAATTGCTTTTAACATAGGAATAGGGTAAGTCGAAGGCACGGATTGCTTACATGTCATGCACACTCAGATGCAGTAACAAATGACATTCTATCCGAGAAAATATAAAAACCTATTTACCTGAGGCTACTGCAGTGGACTGGAAAGTTGCATTGGCAATAATAGCGGTCCTTTTATTGCGTTGATTTGGGGATTTTCACACATGAAAATGATAAAATCCATATCCCCTAGGTATAACTATACATTGCTACTCCATCTCACAGAATGAGTCACACTCACCCATTATCTCAATCGGGAGGAAAGGTCAAAATTGCTAAATGCATTTTCTTTTTGTCTGCTGGTACGTGACATGTGACATATCATATAATTCAGTTCACAGGAGAGAGAGACAGATACAGACAGTGATATTATATTGCACATGCATTGCTAGGATTGCTTTCGAAGACGATCGGTTTTGTTTAGATAAAATTTACGAGGAGAAATGAAGCTTTAAAGAATTAAGAATAAAACCCCTTTATATCACTTATTACGTAACAGATGAACATTTCTTTTTTTTTTACTGGATACGGTTGCTTTTTTTTAAATTTTGATTAACCTTCCTTGCGTAAGACTATTTTATTGATTATAAAGTGTACTTCCTTATACTACACAAGTGTGGGGCTCCATGATTCACAGCACACACAAGACATACAGGAAGAAGAACAATATTGGCTGCTAGGAAGCCATAGTGAATAAAATTAGCGCATACATTATAGTGATTTTTTTTCGATTACATGTACTTAAAACAGAAACATATTGAAATAAATATATAGATACACAAACCTTTTAGCTTGACTTTCATAGCTGATTAACATGCCAGTCACAATTAACCACAAATTCTGACATTGTACAAGCCCTGGATTTTGAAATTACGCGTCGGATGAAATCAGCAGGCAAGTGGAAAAGGAACCGGTATCGATGGAAACAACAGGTATCCGGATTATTAGTTAATTATTGTTATATCTTTATCCGCGAATTCTAACTAACTTGTGCTAATAGTTTCTACCACTACAATACTGCCGTGACTGACCTACATATGTACTTGTAAGCTCCGGTCAGCTCGAATATATTCCATTACGCTACAAACCTCAATATATAGAGGATAATCTATATATGGTTTTGTTGGGTTATGATTTATATGTTGCCCTATCAAACGCGTTGAAATGGTGTATTTAGTTCGCGAGGCTTGCCGAGCGAAATAATTACACCACTTCCAACGAGTTTGATAGGGCAAAATATCATTCCAGCAATATTAGATATTCTATTATCTATCATATTCACTCTGCGTATCACTTAGTTTTGAGATGATCCCCAATACCAAAATCAGGCTGAGAGAAATCGTTTACATCGCAGGCAGTTTGTGATTCTTCGTGTCCTACGCTGAGAAAAAGCAAAATGCCAATTATTTCGATCATACCTAAAATTAAATTTCATTTTATAGGACATCTTGAATCGACCTCAACATTACGGTACTAATTTATTTAAAAGGGATAGTATATCGCTCATTTTGGTGAAAAAAAATTTCTCACCCCAAATCATTTATTCCTACCAGGATAATAATGTTTTTGCAACTTAGAATGATTTTGTATGTTCCTCTAAGACTACCAATAGAACAACCTTATATATTATAAATTGAATTTTTGTCAGAAGCCAAAATTAATTGCGACATGTTTTAGAGACCATCATGTGGAAATAAATGCAGATTAAATGCCATAAATATGTTATTTTTTTAACAGAAAATCAACTTGTCATGAGTTCAATAGGCTCATTTTTGATTCATTAAATTTCTTTGGACAAAAATGAGCGACACTATCCATTTAATATTCATACAAAAACTTGTATTTCTTTAAAAAACTTTTACCAAGTAATAATTATTGTTTGACCGTAACAATCAAATGACGTTGGCCTAAGAACTTCTTAAAAAAACGTCTTTCGTTGCGAGTTTTTTAAAAGTCATCTCGAACGATCAAGAACAGTGTGGTCGTGGACTAATGTTTACTTCTCATATAACTATAAACGTGTTCAGGGAACAAAGTGTAATTGTAAAATGGAATTTACAAGTGCTTTTCAAAAGAATTTTTCCACGTATCATTCTTCTGGATATTAGCCGCAGTCAACGTGTGTGGGAAAGAATTCAGTTACAGACATTTTGAATGACGTAGACAAACTATCAATGGGTCGCGCCTAAAATTTCATATTCGGTTAACGGTCTATGAATGTCTCTAAAGAGAGAATTGTAGGTCTATGGGAATAGTTCCTTCCTATCTTCAAGCCATTTGTGCCCTCAGGACATACTCTACTTATGTGACATATGTGCGACAGTTGTGTTAAATCAATGTTAAGTACTGGGTCTACTCTGGCACTTGTTTACAGCCGTTCCAGACTCATAGAGATTTTGAATATCATAAGTAGTATTTGTCGTGAGTAAACACTATATCCTAAAACCAAGTTGTTTATGTTACGTAAATATTGTTGAAAGATTTTTTTTTTCACACAAAAAAATTATTCTATAACAACGAATTAACTAGGATTAATGAAGCTGTGTGAGAATAATCTCAGAAGTAGTCCGACCGGAGATGTAGCGTGTATCAAAGGTCTGGCGTTTTGATTAAAGCTATGGTTCTATCAAACTAGCTATATGCACCCACCGGAATGAGATAACAATCATTATCGTCCGTTCGCTAGGAGTAGAAAAGAAAACGCAGAATACACCTGCGTCTCTGCTTCTGTCTGGATGTGGACTATGGGGGGGGGGAGGACTTTCTAAGTTGTTGACACATGTAAAGTAGAGGCCAAGATGCGTAGAGAGTGTACGTAGCGATCGAACCTCAGTTATCTCGAATTCGCTGGGAGCCAAAGAACAAGAGAATTTGATATCCCTGGAATTCTGAGATATCGAGGGTAAAAATACAAAAGTAAAATAGGTGCGCTGGGACTTCAAATCAGTTCGGACATAACCATGTATTCGAGATATCAGAGTTCAGATACCGAGTTCCAACTGTAGTGCTGGGTTTCCGCGATTTTCCCGACCCTATGCCTATGTGTGCGGATGCCAACCACTTTCCCGACCCATATTCTTTACAGTACGAAATTTTATTGGGAAAAAACACTCACAACATTTTTTACCACAATTCGATAGCCATCGCACATCCAATACAAGTTGAAATATGGCATAAAAGCTCCTAGAGTTGTTGTATTGTTGAAACGTTGATTAATATTAGTATACATGGCAAAAGTTTCAAAGAGGAATATATCAAAAGACAATAACAGGTCTTTTTAATTTTCAGAAAACATATTAAAAGTGCATTTAAATAACAACTTCAAGTACATGGAACAATACTATTTCTTTCACATAAAATAAAAAAGCCCCCCCCCCCCTCAAAATTTCCCTTTTCTACCCTACCTATTTTTCCTGGTATGAAATCAGGGAAACACAGATATTATTTTGTTTTGGCCTAGTGAGAGAAAAGACAAAATAGAACTGTTCTGTAACTACTAGACAAGTAAATCATTATAGCTTGGAAAATACTTGACCAACAAGTGGGAGGGGGAGGGGTAAAAATATAGTTTTGCTCTCCCATTTAAAAAAAGGGGGGGGGGGCAGTCCCCCTTGTTCATGAAAAACGGAAATGACGATGATTACAACAATATGGGTTTTCAGTTTCAATTCGCAAGTAACTGCAGAGATGTGAACAAAATCTCAACAGATCCAATCATTGTGACACCAAGAATTTCTGGATCAGACATTGCTACATGGAAGTTGACACGAGGTCAGCTGCCTTGATTATCTCACAGACTACGTTGGACAAATTTCTAGATACGGACACCCTGGATGACACAACTATTCGGTTAAAGAGATATAATGGGGAACAGATCCGTCCACTTGGTAAAGTGCAGAACAAGGTCGATCTGAATGGACAGAGTGAAAACTTGAGAACTTAGTCGTGGTGAAACAGGATGGACCAACACTCATAGGACGAAGCTGGATAAAAATTTCTACGACTTTGAATGGAAGGAAATCAAATCAATCAGACTACCTAATGATAAAGAGAACATTTCTGGGAAAACGACTGCACAGGAAATTCTGGAGAAACATAAAAAAGTGTTTGAACCAGGAATCGGGAAACTTGCGGACATCAAGGGAAAACTTACTATGCATGATGGTGTTCGACCTCAATTCTACAAGGCTAGAGAACTTGCATATTCGCTCAAACCTCGGGTAGAAGAGGAAATTGACCGATTACAGCAGGAAAGAGGCATCCACGCCAATACTACCCTCACCTAAGGCAAATGGCAAAGTGAAAACTTGCGGTGATTACAAGGTGACTATTAATCCATGCCACTAAAATTGAACAATATCCATTACCGAAGATAGCAGATATTTTTGTGTCCCTCAGTGTAGGACAGAAATTGAGCAAATTTCAAGTTACGCAACAATTCCAAATCGTGGCATATCTAGTACCGACCCTTCCACACAAGGAAAACCTCAGATCGTACCAAAACAAACTGTTCTACAGACACCACCACGTTGTGAACGACGTTTTCCTGTGCGAGATCGAANGCAAACTGTTGTACAGACACCACCACAATGTGAACGACGTTTTCCTGTGCGAGATCGAAAACCAACGAAGCGATTAACTGCCGAGTGATCCATATTCGCAGTCGTGTGAATTATGTTTTGAGGCATAGTATTGATTGATTGATTGTTTGTTTG
This sequence comes from Ostrea lurida, assembly GCA_903981925.1. Lineage (NCBI taxonomy): Eukaryota > Metazoa > Mollusca > Bivalvia > Ostreida > Ostreidae > Ostrea > Ostrea lurida. The sequence continues at coordinate 11,545 of CAJDSM010016051.1, forward strand.
TTTTGCCCCGTTGAGAATATTTTACTAATATTGAGACATTATTGCCGGTGAAGAGCTGAAAATTTAGACCTTTGCTTAGCACTCATGCATGGCTTTTAGCAGTNGTTATTGCCGGTGAAGAGCTGCAAATTTAGACCTTTGCTTAGCACTTATGCATGGCTTTTAGCAGTGAGGGTTCATTTGCGTGTCACACATGCTGCGACTCGGGACCTCCGATTTTAAGGTCATATCCGAAAGACCCGTGATTCTCACTTCTAAATGCCGAGCTCTTGGTGGAGGAGCAATCACTACCTATTTTAACGTCTTTGGTTTGACGCGGCCTGTTGCTAGCACGGGACTCGAACGCACGACCTTCCGATCACGACGAGAGCTCTACCACTGAGCCGCCGCTACCGGTTTGAGGCATAATAATCCTCACCATATGAATAATTGTAATTACATAAACTTCTGCAATTATTGCATTTAAATCAATTGTGTGTTTGATTGTTAATTGATTTTAATTTCCATTTGCTAAATATAATTAGGATATTTACAGAAATGATCGACTGTGACATTTAGGGGGGGGGGGGGGGATCTTTATCCGGAATTAAAACAAGTTATGTAATTGGTTTCTATACTACAATACTGTGTGACCTAATTACCTTGCGCAATGATTTAATAAAGTACTTCGGAGTTACCCATCTTGTGTTCTACACGTGTTTTCCCCATATAACAGCAATTGAAAGCGTTAAAGTTAAAAATTAAAACATTCAAGAAATAAATTTCATTTATAAAAAAAATTAATATATCAGTGTATGAAATGCACGTGGCCGGTCAACAAGGGGTGCTTACTACCCTTAAGCATCTGATCACACCTCCAGTGGGACAGAGATCAATGTTTGCCCTACTCTTAATTTTGAATTCTTTGTAGGATTTATGAAATTTATCTTCACTTCTCCAATAACATTTTAAGTTCATTTCTTTCAGAATAGACTCGCTGTATTCATCAAGACAAATGGTTTGGTTGTTCGTTTACAGCGCTGTAATGTCCCTTCGAGATTTTTTCATTCACCCAGAGACGTCACCAGTTGTGGGTGAATTACCACAACTTAGCACTTGGGACCGTAGTAGTGAGGTTTCCTGAAAGTGCCAACGCCTGCCGCGGCACCTGTTATTATTATACAGACATGCCCGAAAGACTCGTGATTGACAAAGCCGAGAGATTAGAGAAGGAGCCATCACTATGATTAATCTATGTTTACGTCTTCACTTCATTGCCATCAAGGCAAGAGTGGGACTCGAACTCACGACATCCCAGTTACTAAAAGCACTGAGTTACTGCGACCGACCTCAAAAGCAAAAACATCTGAAAAGAAATGGGGCACAGGCTCCGACATATTGGTTGGTGTCCCCGGATATCCTCGAGATATAAAGAATTTGGCGTGATGTTACAGTGTCGAATAGTGGAACTTTGGTACAGAAACCTTCCATAATCAACAAATCCAAAAAACATATGACTTTTCAACATTAAACGACCATCCCGTACGATAAAATTAAAGACAAAGGCTTTGTAACATTATAGGACAGTTGCTCTCTTTAACAAAAAGGAAAACAGGAAATCATTTCTTTCTAGTTGATCAGCCATTCAAAAAAATTATTGTTTGTAAACTCCACTCCTCGATTCTACACACAAGGACTCGAAGTGGGATATTAAGGCACATGCTAGATTCCTCATTGACAATATCTGTAGTTTTTGGCAATCAGGTCTTCCAACAAGTCCCTGTGTGGACATTTCCAGCGCCACTAATTGTCTCTCCTTTTATTACTGACCTATTTTTAATATTCTTATGAGGCAGATTTCATTCTCAAAGCTTTCTAGCATAAAAGAAGCAAATCTCTAGCGGTGGGCCTTTAATCAACATTTCAGATAATGACGATGTTTTATCTATCAATAATAATGATTCCATGTCCATATGTCGGATCAATATATCCCAACGAATAGAAAATAAGGACAAACACAAGAGTCTTCCATGTCATGCCTTCGTACTTGGATATTTTAACATGGAACATTGACCATAATGACAAACTCAACTTTTATCCAAACGGTGACGATTTTCAGCCCTGTTCTCTCCATCAGTCAACTTCCCATATTTATGTAGCCAATCATTTCCATCCATCACCTGCATATTGGTGTTGTATGTCTCTCCAACTTATATCGATACGCAAGAGCCTGTTCTGCGTAATGCATCCAGTGGCTTGAATCCGAGCAAGCTACTTAAAGCCAAGTTTGATGTTACAGGGGTTTCAACAAGTCGCGTTTAAGGCAGCATGTTTTGTAAATTCCTATGGTCGTTATAACAATTTAGTTTACAATCAAAGAACCAATCATTGGGTCAATATGATTCTTGATGTGTGTTCATAGCCATGGTGTTAAACGTTTTCACTCCACACTGATTTGAACTACGATGTATTGATTCCCGTTTACCCTGATCAAGACTAGGGCTTCACGGCGGGTTGACCGGTCAAACAGGGGATTGCTTACTCTCTCCTAGGCTACGCTGATCCCACCCTCTTGGTGTCCAGCGGTCCGTGATTGCCCAACCTTTGTTGTTTATTCTATTTAGGGACGTAACGGAGATGATGCAACTGTTTTTTTTTTGTCTTACATAGAAAGTATATCTGTTACCGCAAATCACCCTTGAATTAGAACTCTTTGGGTGATATTGTGCTAGTGTTACACTTGGTGACGACACAGTTGAATCTGTTTGTATTACAATTGCGAAATACATTAGAAACTCTCGTTGGTCCATACGTTTAAATCCGCCCAAATTTCGTGTCATTCATGAAGCAATAAAAACGAAATGCCTGTGTATTTACTCAGGCCAGAGACATGTTATATACTGTAAAGGTCTTTAATTTCGCGGAGCTAACATTTCGCTATTTTAATATTTTGGTATTTCACGATGGTTTAAATTTCGCAGATAGTAAAGAGGCGGAATTAAAATTACGCCCCGAAATACACTGAACAGCACTTCGCGATGATTTCATTATCGTGATTGTTAATATAATCGCAAATAGAGCAAAAATATTTCCCCCTTTACAGTACATGTATGTCAGTCTGCGTACGTCGTTTCCATCTTTGTAATGAGCCCTATTATAAATCATATCATTCGAGTATACGACTATTGCGTCGGAGGCTATGGTGGTTGCAGGTAAGCTCTCAAACAATATTCCCTTGTTTATTTTGGTGATTTTATTCTTTAATACCAGGATTATATTAGTTACAAGTACCATTTAAATGTTGTTTTATTTCC
>CAJDSM010016053.1:0-15000 GCA_903981925.1 Ostrea lurida
ATATACAGAGCATCATTATAACTGTAAGGAAGCATTTAATGATTTTAAAAATCATTTTAACAGATAAAGTACTAGTTTCTACATGTTTCATGATAACTTAGCAAATTTGGTACCATGGTATAAAATCATAATTCTATCAAATCTGAATAATTTAATCCTCCACCATCTTATGAAAAGGATATGGCAAATGATAAGTTGATAACTGCCTTTCTGGGCCCTTATAAAACTCAAAATTTAAAAGAGAGACACAGTTAGTTACACAACCTATGATTTTAGTTATTCTGTATCTTAAGTGATTTTTACATGTAAAAGGTTTAGACACAATTCTGAATGACAATAAGTAGTCACTATTTCGACAGGGCTGTCACCGCACTTTTTGGAATTGGGTCTGGGTCCAACTAGATTAAAAATATAATCAATCTTTTTGGTCAACTTGGGAAATTTTTGTTCATGATACAATTATTATAAAAAATTGAAAAGTCCATTTTTATTCAAAGTATTTCAGAAAACTGTCTTTTTTAAATTAATTGTATTATCACAGAGTTCCCGAAACTAGTTAAAAAATTTGTTCGGACAATTGTCCTGTAAATGTGTCAAATTCACCGGACAATTGTAAAATTTACCGAACTTGTTGTTTTTATGAAAATACATAAAAATAAATAAAAAGTAACAATTTTGCCAAGTTTCTTTATCCATTTCCAATTCGTAATACAGTTTTGCATTGATTTGTCCATTTACGTCCTCTGTCTATTCATTGTCAGAATCACTGTCCGTCTCGTAGTCATAGCATTTCCTGTCTCAGAATGTACTTCATCATTAATTTCAGTTTCTGTGTTCTGTGTCTCTGTCACTTCCTGTATTTTCTGATGGGCAGGGCTGCGTCTGTGTCTCGTGTTTTCTGACATGACTTAGATCTAACATAATTCAGCCACATGCACATGTTACTCTCAAACGGGAAACCGTCTTGCGTGCGTAAAAGAAGAACTCGCAAAATCCGGATTCCAAAAATTTATTTATATTTAAAATATCTATTAGTGAAACATATAACTGACAATTCACTTAAATCGTCTTCTTTTTATTTTAATGCAGTCTGTGAATTAGAATAAAGAAAGAAGAAAGAAGAAAAAAAAAACTGCCGGACATTTTGACCGATAAAACTGAATTTTATCGGACTCATCAAAAATCTTCGGGGATCCCCGATGGTCCGGCGCGTTTCGGGACTCTGAAGCAAAATGCAGATAAATGTCAAGCTGAATGCATCTCCCTCACACAGTATCAAAATTGGGATTTATTTGATTTCAAACAGTCTACGCAAAAGATCGACAAGCGGACCATGACCGATGTACAGTGCCTCAGGTCCGATGCATCCTTTTATACACCGGACCCAGAAGCACCCAAATGTCTCAGTGTCCGGTTTTTGAGATTTGTTTTAAGCAAAAAAACTGCACAAAATCCAAGCATGTAAATGAGTGTGATAAAAACCGTATGGACCTCTATTTCAAGTTTATGCGGGAGCAATCTCGGAAGTCCGTTGGAAACATAAAAATATTCAATTATAGTATATTAAATAAGTTTCCTTGTTTCTGCATTTTTCAAGTGTTCACTTTTTAACATAAGTTTTTCAGTCCGACAAATTTGGATTGGTCCTATGTGTTCATTGAGTATATAGGACTGAAAGTCCTGTGTGGCTCAAAAAACTTTCGCATACACCTGATTGTTCAAAATGGGAAAATTTTGGCTTATTTTCCAATTAGAAAGGGTTCCAAGCTTTAATCGGACCCAAATCAGGGAAATCGACAACCCTCAGGCCTATTCGAGTAAGAAAATGATGACACTACTGAGCAAGAGTTTAGACATAAGAGAGTAAAAGGGTGTAAACAACACAGAATAAGAATGTGAAGACATACTTGTAACAAATAAGTAAGATTGTTTAGACAATATACAGAGTAATGAGCATTCAGATCCTGAACTCAGCTGAAGCTACGCTATCTGGACCTCTAGAGATGCAAAGTGAAGTTCAGTGTTCGTTTACCTCTGGGAAACAACACCAGTAGTCCGACCACTGCATACGGACGACAGAGATAATTCGAGTTTCAATCGAGCTACATTCAAACTGCATTTTCAGTAATGAGTTAGAATAGATTGAACTATTCAACATACTTGTTATGGGAAATCTCATATTTTGATAGGTTGTTCCGTAAATGTAAGTTGCAGTCCTTGAAGAACTCATTGTTAGAAATCCTAGTTTAAATATTGTGTAAGTAACAATCGCAAGGCGCAGACATGTTAAAATGAATTGATAATTTGTTAATGAAATTTCCATTAGTAAGTATTTCTCACATTTGAATGTTTACAATCCTATCTAGATGACTATGAAATATTTCTTTAAAAATTGTAACATCTCTGTGACTGCACATTTGAAATAGGCACAGTGAACTTTGAAGTTTTCGTACGAAATTTTCATGTACGATCCGTCTAATAACAGACGTTTGGGGGAAAAATTTGAAGAAACGGTGTAAAAGTCATCGAACTTTGTCTTTGGTTACAGTAAATCATTCTCTATAGGATAAATATTTGTTATTACTTAGTCTTCAGCTTTATCCCTCCTGTATTGTTTCAAGACTCCTCTGCATCTTGTCGTCAACGAACAGTAACACATATGGCGGTTATTGAGGTGAAGATCCGCGCAAAGCTCAACACACGTCCCTAAATTTGGTAAGGTATAAATCCGCTTTTGCAAATATAGAAACAAATTTTGGGCTTTTGAAACACGTAAACTGATCCGTTTGGATTTTTGATAGATCAGGCTTTGATTAGAAATACACAATTTAGGGGAATAAAATCCAGTTATTGTTATCAGTTTCATTATGCCTGGAGGAGGAGAGTTGCAGCCCACAAACAAAAATGGAACGAGTTCGTTTAGATTTGGAACAAATAGGCAAGTGGAGCTCACACTGCGAAAAGAGCTGGATGACATGGCAAAAAAGTCTCTTGCGGAGATAGCTGTCAAACGAGAAGAAAGACTGAAAGCCCCTCAAGCTGAAGAGACGGTTACATCACGGTATTCATTTTTTGAGAAGTAATTCCAAGATAAAAACAAAATGATATGTTAAGGAACAAGAAAACAAATATTTTCAAATTAATTTATCTTGTGAGTGCTTTACATATCACTTCTTTACAGGAGACTTCAGCCAGCTTTTGAGCCAGAAAGACGCAAAGAGAAAAGAAAAACAGAGCCTGTGTTTCATGATGAAATTCTTGCAAAGGAAGCCAGAAAAGTAAAATTTCACTTTTCATAGATATATTGGAGTAGTTTGATGTACAAACTATGAGTTAATGTAATAGAATGAGCATTATTAGCAAGTTAGGCCAAAAAAAAAATGTGTGTTTACTGTCATCCGACCGACCCTATTTTTTCACAACCCGCCTACCCTAACACTTTTTATTGGAGATTTTGTAAATTTCCCAAAATGTTTGTCTCTCAGAGACTAACTGATTTTTACTCCACTTTTGCGACAAGATAACATATCCAAAGTAGTTGGCAGGCTAATTAAAAACTGTAAATGTACAAAATTAACAAAAAATATACACAAACATACTAAATAGCAAAAAAAATAAAAATAAATAAATAAATTCCGACCTTACCGCACCCTATTTTTTTCCAGGGGGTGACAGTAAACACACATAATAATTTTTTTGTTGCCTTATGTCTGCATTTTTTGGTTTAATTTAGTGTACTTTTAAACTGATGTTTAAATTTTTTAAGGAATGATAAACTTGAATATACTAAACTCACATTTTTGAAAATTTTGGGGGAAGGGGGGGGGGGATTTAAAATTCAAATACTCAAATAAATAAAAACAGCTCTTATATCAACAAAAACAAGAATTTACAGTTTATATCAAGATTACGTGTGCAGCCAAAATACCAGGGGGGAAAAATTAAGGCAACGATACATATTTCATGATACAGAAATCAGATGAAAGATTATTATGAATATTTAGCTGTGTTTTAAACAGAAAATTCTTTTTGTAAGAAATGGTAATAAAAAAAATATTTTGAGCATTATTAAATCTGTTACTTTTGTCCAAAGTATGTACAAAATAGATAAGAAAATAACTGCATTTATTTCATTGCAATTTTTTTCATCACTGGTATAGGACCCACAGTTTATCTTAAAACCAGTTATAGAACCACCATATAACCCTCTTGACAAATCTCAAAATGTAGACCACAGGATTGCAAGCATACACTCAAGAAAACTGCCATTTTCTAAGGATGCAACAATTACTACGGATGGTATGTTCTTCAGTTGAAATTCATTTTTTAATTTTTCTAACTAACTTTTCCATGAATGAGAGAATTGATTTTGTTGACTGTTTTAAAATTTTGCAAAACGAAACATGTACAATATTATTTGTAGACATGAAAAAACCCAAACCTACATCAGTAGGAGTAGTACCATCAAGGTCCAGGTAAAAAAAAATTTTTTACTCAGTATTATGTAAATGTCATCATCGGTGACCCACAGGTGCTTCTTATTGATTCTGTCCATCATCACCCATGGGTCAATCTTATTCAAACATTCTCATTAAATATGCATGAACTTTTTGACCCTTTCTTATCTTATGATTGGTTGGGACCTTCCAAGCAAAGTTTGGTCAGACGTGATATGATAATGCATAAGTCATGGAAATGGAGCACACATAAGCATCAGACAACCATGAGTTTGAAGGAGCGTATGTGGACTGAAAAACCATGGTTTGTGACGATGTGTAAATGTAAATTTTATGTGCATTGATTATTTCTGATAAATCTACGGTCTCATAAAATCTGCTTAAATTCATACCAGCAGACTTACAGTATGTAAGCTAGTTTAATGTAAGTCGCACACAACTCAATGGACCAAACCGAAAATGATTAATCTGCAAAAATTATAACTACCTGTTTCTATAAGTATGAATTCATTGATATAACAAGATTTTATTGAAAGAACTATATAGTGTGTATACATACTGGACAATTTCTCTCAATTCACATCTTATTGTGTGGGTGATTTCAAATTGAACACTATAGGCAAACTGAAAAATTACTCATTAGCAAGGAGTAGTTTTGGGGCAGATTCAAAATGGAACAGTACCGTTTTTCATTATGTTTAATATGTGAAAATTTTAAGTAAAGAAGTTTTATTTTCGCCTTAAAATTTTTCCAGTGTCAATGTTCCTGGTCTAAAGGTGGTAATGGAAGGACGGCCAGCACTGACATCAGAGGACTTTGCCTTGGAGCAAATGATGCAGGTTTGTTTCTGTAAAATGACAAAGAAGTGGATTTTAATGTTTTGTTCCAATTTCGTCCATGGTTTCTAATAGTTTATTACTTTTTTTTTCAACAAAGTAAATTAAGAAATGAGGATTTCAGATTATGCTTTGATGATATTTTAATTCCATGTTAATAGGTTAACTATGCGGTAAGCATGATGTGTATTTGGATATCATAATGGACTCATATTTTCAGTGCATATGTTTGAATTTGTTTGCTGATTAATGAATTCAACATTAAAACATCACAATTTTGAAAACAGATATATCAACATCATGCATGAATTATCATTTGCATTATTGGATAGAGGAAATTAGCGGCATCACATATGTGTTCTCATTTTCCATAATTTTTGGGACAAGATTAATATGGTTGTTTAGAGATGAAAGATTAATCTGTAAAACCTTAATACACTAAATCATCAGTGCATCATAATCCTTGATCTTCACAGGTGCTAACCAAAAAAGAGCAATTTTGCAACTGCTTGAACTTACAATTTTTTTTTTCAGAGTTGATGATTTCTTAAAAACAACATTACAATGTGGTACTGTAAAGGGCTTTAATATGCGGGTCTAAAAATTTTGTGATTTTTATCATTTGGTATTTCATGATGGTTTAAATTTCATGGATATTAGATAGACTGAGCTACAATCATATCCCCAAATACTTTGAACAGGACTTTGCGATAATTTTATTTTAGCGATCATCAATATACATGTAATCACGAATATAGTGAAAATAAAACCCACGCGAATATTTCACCCTTTACAGTATATCACTTACAGTTTACTCCTAATTCATATTATAACCACCCTTACTAATAGGCGAATAAGATGCGAGCCTTCACTCCATTGACCCCAGACCAGGAAACCCCCGGGGAAACACCCCTTCAGACAGACAGGGACGAGGATTTTGATGAGAATGAGGAAGCAAAGAAGAAACCAGCTATACTGATGTCAGAGGGGACGTTGCAGAGAATATCTTTCAAAGAGAGGCCCAAACCTGTTGTCCCGGTCTCCTCTCTTAGGAAGACTCGTAGGAGAGTTGGTAAGCTATCTTTACACCATCTATTGTAGATGCATTCATGTACATTGCCATGCTTACATAGATAATTCAAACTTTGTTATAGATAGTAACCAAAACTGAACCTTTATAGTATGGTAATACAACTTTAGACTGATGGTTTCTTTAATTTAAGTTTCATTTTAATTTTTTTTTCAGTGGAAAGTGCTCTCAGTGTTGCAACATCATTAAAAAGTGAAAACAACCTCCTGCCAGATGACAATGTTTACAGTCGCTATGACGATGCCATCACAGGAATAGACGATGATCTGGAAACAGCTGTCAGTCAACAGGAACCAAAAGAGGAAGGAAGGAGGGTCTCCAGTGCTGTGTCAGTAAGTGTCAAGTCGTACATTTCACAATGCCATTTCAGGAAATGTCAAAAGTACCCGGTAGTTTACTTTTCTTGATACTGTGTCAGTAAGTGTCAAGTGCAGTGTAGATGTATATTTCATAGTGCTGTAATTAGGTGTCATTGGTGAAGTTTACATGTCAGTAGATGTCAAATGCAGTTTACATTTCATTGTCAAGTGTAGTTACATTTCACAATGCTATTTCAGGAAACAGTAGTTTACATTTCATAGTGCTGTATCAGTAGATTTCAAGGGTGTAAAAATCTTAAAGTTTATGAATTTAATTTTTGTGTATTTAGAGCATAAACCAAACAGCAGACATACACGTACCACATCAGTTTTATTCAGTATATGCACATATTTATAGAGATCTGGTTTGACAAATACATTGTATATAATTTGTTATAGACTAAATCAACAAAAGATCTCCTGGAGGAGGCCAAGAAGATTGCAAAGCCAGGAGCAGAGCCAATGTGGAAACTGCAGGGCAAGAAATCACCGCGTAAAAGGGATACAAAGAAAGACAGCAAAAAGGACAAGAAAGCTCAAGGTAAACAAAAGTATTACAGGTAATTACACTGTCCATTACTGTTGTGGAATGGGAAAATACTGGGTGTTGATAAAAGCACAATCTTGTATTACATCTAGTACATATTAATGGTTTAGGGTTGTTTTTTGTTGTTTTGTTTTTGTTTGGGTTTTTTTGGGAGGGGGGGGGGTTGTAAGAAATTTCTTGCATGTATAATTTGGTGTATGTGTACAAAATGTAGTGTTCTCTTTACACAAAAATGGAATAATAAAGATTAAAACTTTGTTTTCAAACATACATGTTCTGATTTTCATATACTCCTGTAAGAATATTTCAGAATTACTTGGAGAACAATAGAGATCATTCAGTATCCATAGTAATGCACTGTAATATAGATAACCATTTTGAAAATAGCATCCTGAATAATGCACCACAAATTGAATTCAATAAATATAATTTTGACAGAAAAATTGAAAAGTAAAGAGAAAGAGGAGGAGACTGATGGGAAGCCTCGCCCCCGCTCCGAGCGCTCGGTAGACGAGATCATTGCTTCACTGAGAGCTCAGAGTTCTGGAGCTCGTACGTAAGTATCGCCGAAGTCAGAGTAAATATTGTCCTCTACTGCCCACTGTAATTCAATATTCATAGAATGAATTATGATATGTATTGTTTATTGCTTCTGTTGGTTGTTACATGTATGTGGTATCAAATGGGGGAAAAAATTCTAAGTGATATCATAACATTATTTTGGATTATGTTTCAAGCTTTGGAATATCTATTGGATGGAATTGTTTCTGTGATATTTGATATGACCTCATTATTTTTTTTTTTTAATGTCATTGTTCTCCACCCCAAACAGTCAGGTGTCAGATGCCGACAGAAAAATTCAGGAGATTATGGACCGAGTGATGTCCAGGGCCAGCGCCGTACTCAGTAAGTGGCCTAGTGCTCGGTGTCCGAGATTGCTCGGTAGATCTGTGAAAATATCAGTACTTCAATACGTTAAACATATTGTAATATTTATTTGTGTCTGATTTTCAGGTGATGGTAGTGAACCCCTAGACTCAAAAAGAGGTAAGAGTTGTTCCCCTTTAAATTGATCATGGAAATAAACTGTAATTTTATTTGGTTCAAAGTTACATCAAGAAGAGAATTTCAGTTTCATATTTAATTCTCGATGACTAACTGGTGTACAGATTCTGATATTGGCTCCGAGGCACGTAGTACACCACTCCCAGCAGATGGCGCTTCGCCAAGCGGTGATGATCAGGATGGTAAACAAGTCCAGTGTTGATGACATATCATGCCCACTAATATATCTAACCAATTAAAACTATGTATTTGTGTTTTACTATTGAAGCCATTTCATACAAACTTACATTCTAACAAGACCCAGAATATATAAGAATCCATATAACAATGGTGTATTGTTTAAATGACTTATCACACCAACACATTAAACATTTCGTTTTTCACCAGGTAAATATACATGTATGATACCAAAGAGGGGGCACACATTTTTAAGACCCCTCCCAAAATACTAAACCATTCACACACAAACAACCCCACTCCCACCTATACCAACCAATCAATATAAATCCAGCTGCTAACAAATTCTAAAAAGTGGTGTCTCTCTTATAAAATTTTAAATAAAATTACTTGGTATTTAATAATCAACGTTTTGTTCTTAGTGCAAAGAAAAACAACAGTAACTAAATACTGTTGAAGACATGCAGTTTCTCTACAATTTGTTTTCATGCAGAATTAACAAATCTGATTATCAGGGAAGTCACCAAATGAGTCATATTTCAAGAGTTTTCTTCTTGGGTGTGGGATATTACATATCACCCACAGGACAAAATTGAAACACCATAAAAAGACCATCTATACAAGGTATTAAGTACATCTTAAGAAAAAACAAAAAAACAAGATCACCTGCACATAAATATTGCATGGTGTATTTGTAAATGAAGGCAACAGAATTACAGCTAGCTAGTAAATATACAGTATTGGAAATTAATATAACATTCTTAGTTGTTTGCAGTTTTAAATTCCTGTCATTTGATCATTAAACTGGTGTTTATTCATTTAGCTTCTCACCTCATCAGATAAAGGGGATATAAAATCACACTACACTCATGGTCTAACTAAATATTCTACACCATGATGTTGACTAATTGAAGTTGATGTTTTGCATATGATTGCATTTGTGACTTAATGGTTGAACATGAAAGTAGTTTACCAGCATTACGAGACATGCATTTGATAGTTTGCAGTGAGTGCTTCTAATGAACATTCAGTGTGAATCGTGAAGAGTAATACTGCTAAACTTTTGACTGTAGTTTCTAAGGGATTTGATATTTTTGTTGTTTGACTTGTAATACTACTTCACTAAACAGATAAAAGAGAGATTGATGTGCCTGCTGACATTCCTGAGGATGAGGAGGTGGAGGAAGGTGAAGGTCAGAAAAAGACTGACACATCTCGATTTTATTAATAATTTCAATATCCAAAATATACTGGAGTACTAGGAAATTAAATGACATTTGGGGGTTATTTTCAGGTCTACAAATTGAAGAGAAATATGAAAAACTTCCAAGTGAGGACCTAACGTCTGAGGCTAAGACGGGAGAAGAGGAGCCTCAAGTAAGTCCACAGACAAACGACCGACTGACTGACCATACAGCCTCAAGTAAGTCCACAGACAAACGACCGACTGACTGACCATACAGAGGAGAGTACTTCCTGAAGATTTTACATTTTGCTTTAAGGTCATACGCAACGTTCGTTATCTATTTTACAGAAATATTCTTAATATAAAATCATAGTACCCTTAGATATTCTTTGAGAACAAATCAGACCATATTTCCTGTGTTTTGGAAAAGATAACAGTTGATGAAGAATGTAAATTGCACCATTATTCATGTTTGAATTTTGAGTTACCTTTCTTTGGAGAATGCAAATGCAATGCACCTGCACATATACATACCACAAAAACACTGTCAGTAGTTGTATGATTATATTTTCATTATCATCAAATAATTCTTAAGGGATTGAATGATCTTTACGTTGTTTGTAAATCTTATTGTTATCATTGGAAGTCTTCAATTTTGGAGATAGAAAAAAATTTGTGAAATGTACATTGCGTATGCCCTTAATGAATGTGTTTTGATATTCTCATCTTTGATAACTAGTATTTATGAATATCATCTAGAAGAGTNTGATATTCTCATCTTTGAATGACTAGTATTTATGAATATCATCTAGAAGAGTATTTTTATATGTTCTAGAAATATTGAATTTAGTTTTGTACATTTATGTAACAGAATCTGTAAGATATTTTTGTTCCTTGCTGTAGGTGCCTGCAGTTACTGAACCTCAGTCCCTGCCAGCAGGGGTGCCCTCGCTCCAGCTGGTGGATGTTGGAGGAATGGAAGATGATACCTCATCAGAGGAGGGGGAGGAGGAGGAGGTGGTAGATATTAAGCAGGCCTGGGAGGACCTCATGGCACCTCCTGAGGTGACGTGTGAAGACATAATAAGTGTCCAGGGAAAGAATGTGGACTTGGTCGACAGGCAGCCGATCCAGGGTCCAGTCACCAACAATGTCACCGTGTTTTCTAATGCTGTGTCCTTCCTGTCAACCTGGAAACCCATCACTCCATCAAAATATCAACTCCCAGAGATAGAGGTGGAGGAGAAGAAGCCAGCTAAACATGTCCATCATTTCTGTACTGTCAATAATGAATATCAGCTTCCTGAGGAATATAAAAATTTAGGACGGAAATATCATACTCCTAGCAGATTTAATTCAGCTCAACAAGCAGCTAGGGTTGGTAGAAAAATCATTCTTGCAGTTTCTGATAACCAATGAAATAGTCATGGTTATTTGAATTTTTTTGAAAATTTGCCTTTGTAAATTGAATTGTTCTTTCAAATTTAGAAATTTTACTTCTTGAAAATTATTTGATGCAGGTTCAATGTTTTCCCTCTTTTACAANAAAATTGTACTTCCTGAAGCTTATTCAATGCAGGTTCAATGTTTTCCCTCTTTTACAAGAGACAACTTGTTTGTTGTACAACATAGTAATTCTGTTCATTTCCTTGACAGTATGTAGGAGGGCCCCAGGAATCGGAACCACAAGAAGACACAGTTTCAGAGTTCTCTGATTTCACAGCTGTGCAAGAAGCCGAGGAACAAAGACTGGCAATGGCAGCAAGGCGTGTCCTTGAGGAAACAGGAAAAGATACAGAGGAAACCTTAGAGGCTTGGCAGCAGAAAGCAAACGAAGTGGTAAGAATCATGGAATTGGTATGCTATGTTTTCATTAGTATATATTTTCATTGGTATGCTATGTTTTCATTAGTATATGTTTTCATTGGTATGCTATGTTTTCACTAGTATATACTTTCATTGGTATGCTATGTTTTCATTAGTATGATATGTTTTCATTGGTATGATATGTTTTCATTGGTATGGTTCTCCAACTACAGCAAGGCCTTTCTGTGTATATATATATTGCCTCTGTTTTCAGTTCAACACTGTTCCAGTGTCATTAGAAGGAACAAAAATGTCTGTAAAAGTGGATGAATCTCGTCTGTATTGGACACCAGCTCCCCCGAAATTTGATGTACAGCCAGCCCGGGTTAAGGATGTTTTATTTCCTGATTATCATCCTGCATCACTTGGATTGGATCTACAGGAAGAATCGGCTGCACGACAACAGGAAGAGCTGGAAGAAAGCTCGGAAGAAGAAGAGGAGGTGGAGGTAGCAGATTCTGCAGAGGAGAGATACCAGGAAATATACAGGTAATGATAGATACAGGTAATAGTACATATGGGTAATGTAATATACAGGTAATGTAATATGCAGGTAATGTAATATGCAGGTAATGTAGTATATAGGTATTGTTAGATACACGTAATGTAATATACTGGTTATGTAATATACAGGTAATGTAAGATGTAGGTAATGTAATATACAGGTAATATAAGATACAGGTGATGTAATATACAATGTAAGATATACGTAATGTAATATTAATATACAGGTAATGTAAGATAAAGGTAATGCAATATACAGGTATATGTAATATTCAGGTAATGTAAGATACAGGTGATGTAAGATATAGATAGTCAATTCTATAAGCAATAAACAGGTTATGTTTTATGTAACTTCCAAACATCTTATCTTGCCAGACTTCTGAATTACAAGAGTACATCAATGGAAGATCTCACTGACTATGTGAAAGCAGCCAAGCAGAGAGAAGATGACATTAGGGAGGGGAAAATATTTCCATATGAGAAGCGGAAACTGACAAAGGAAGAGCAGGAAAAACTGGAAAAGGGTATTTGAGTTAATGAATCTAAACTCAGAGAAAGTTGTATTGAATAGTCAAACAAAGTTCTATCAACTTACTGGCTTCTCTCCTTAAGTTAAGAGAAAGTTAGACTTTTTATGGCTCCCTTTCAGTGTTCATCAAAATTAACAACTGTTCATCAACACAACAATGATAAACATTTAGGAGGATTGGTCACTGAAAAGTTTCAGTACAGTCAAACACATTTACAGGAAAGTGGAGGGGGGGGGGGGGATAGGGGATAAGCAATTCAGATTCCTTATAAACATAATTCGTAAAAGGTTTTAGAACTACAAGGAATGAAAATCACTTCGTTGTAAGCATAGATTCTTTATAAGTGTATTTACTGTAACTGTGTTATACTGTTTGTCTGTCTTATCAGCAAAACAAATGCCCATTTCAGTAAGATTTGCACATGGGGCTCAAAACTTGAGAATCTTTTGACTTGCAATTTGAAATCTGTTTTATTTTTTACTGACCTGTGATACCCTTATTGATAGCCAATCCACCTCCCCTTCCTGGTGATACAGAACCCAGAGAACCAACACCTGTGGTTTCCAGGACAACAGAAATGACAGACAGCGAGATATTTCCGGTGTTTGTTCCACTCAAGTAAGTTAATGGCAGTAGACGCTGTAGAGACCTGAGTCCCGTTATAAGATATGTACAATAATGAACAGTATATATGTGACTGGAAATCACAGACAGAATTAGAAAAGTCAACTCTAACATCAGTCTGGATGTTGCTCATCTTCGGTATTCATACTTCCTGGGATTAGGCTGGGATTAGGCCTCAGTGGCCTTTCATTGTTGGAGCTTCATATATGTAAACTTAAGGTCGTCTTCTCATACGATTTTAACAATTTTCCATGACTACTGCGCACGATGTTTTATGTCAGCCACATTTCAAATCAGGGTAAATCATGAAACTTCATGATAAATTGAACTGATTCTCACAAGTTGCCAATAGCCGCTACCCAAGACTGCTTAGCTGGGGGTCTTGTGAGTTTGCTCTTGTGACATCATAGAATCAACCATGTTCTCTCTTTATTGCATGCTTCTACATCAGATATTTCAGTGTTGATTATAAATATAATATTTACTGCACCAAAGGTTAATAATGTATTGTGTCATCAAAGAAGAAACTTTTTCTCTGGTGTGGGATTTCATTGGACGGGCCACACTATATAAGATTATTATATTTGCGTGTGACAGATCATCATCTGTTTGACCTTTAACCTGTCAAATTTAGGGAAATTTCATAGTGAACTTGGGCTGCAGATAGAGAGGATGGATTTTTAAATGCATAAATGTAAGTATAAGTTGTATAGAATTATTTTCCCTAACATCTCTTTTTTTTTATTTACAGAAGAAGCACCTCTGATGTGGGAATGACCAGGATGCTGGACGATACTTTACTGGTTCCCCAGGATTACAACTCGCCATGGATGAGGTATAACTAGATACACAGAAAGCACTGAACTGCAACATTTATTTTTTTTTTTTTTTCTTTCCTAAAATTTTAACATTTTTTCAAATGGCCATTTCTTTTCATAGATCTCCATTCAAAAATCCAATGTAAGACAAATGAAACTGAACAAGAAATTACTGGAAGCAAAAGAAAAGGAAGAAGCCCAGAGACTACATGGCAGTTAGAGGTAAGATCAAATTTACATGTCAATGAAGGGTGACAAAATCTTCAATAGAGATTTCACTCAAACTTTGATAAAACATATAGCTAACTTTTGATAATTAATTTATGAAAAAACCTGAAGGTTTTTCTATGCCTATTGGGTCATATAATGGACATTACAGTGTTTAGCAAACTTTATCCACGAAACTTGTAGCTCAGATAAAAACATAATTACTGTAAATATGGGTTAGGATCATCAAACTTGGAACAAATGTTTCCAGTGGTTGAAAGAGTCCATTGTTTTTCAAAGTTACAGATGAAGGTCAAACTGACCTCGTTATAAGACCAGGATTGTCAAAATCTTCAGATCATAGGCTTCAAAACTGTTTAAAACCATGAAACTTGTAGTTCACTCCGAAGCATCTTAAATGTCACATATACATGTATCAATTTATTATTATCATTATATTTTGCTAACTTCATTGCACATTGACATTTGATCCACATCTCTAACCTTGGAAAGGTACACTAGATGTAGGATAAGGCCCGATAACTGTAGACAATACTAATGTTTCTACAAATTTTTTATTGAGCTACAGTTGGACAGGTACAAAGTGACATTAAATCATGTATCAAAAATTTAAAACCAACGTCAGATGATTATGAATGCATGTTTTAATGTAAATTCTGAATGAAACATGAGTTGAAGTTGAAACAGAAGCTTAATTGGTATATTTCTTTTG